>DWHP01001110.1:0-16961 GCA_018247895.1 Parnassius honrathi
ACATTCATTATTCAGTGTTTTCGTAAGCCCTTCATTAGCCCGGTCTAATGTGATTAGGAATAGAGCTTAGCGAGAGACGATTGTCGTCGATACTATGAATACCTGTTGAGCTATGCTGCAGGGCTCCCGCATTAGTGACCGCTTACCTGGAAAAAAGAAAGTAAATTTAAGACATTTTACATACAGCAGTGTTCACACACTTGTCGTTATTTAGCGAGATGGTGACAGGAGGAACTAAAATAGAAGCAGCAGCGTCTTGACTATAACAGCTAGAAAATGAAACACTGCTTAGGGAGAACCGGAGACCTGCATGGTGCATCATGCAGGTCTCCGATTCTGCATGACAACAAATATAGAATTACCTAAAACTTTTGACAATATTTTTACCAAATGGTTCGCTACTTGCTTCTGTATACAATTTATGTTGATATGGGAGTCCAACTTAGTGCAGTACCTATGTAGGCTTTTAGCGATCCTCCCTGTGGCACCAACCATCGGCATTTCCCACATTGGTTTGGCTGAATTATTTTCGCCAACTTGTAGTTGCGACATATGTTCTCATGTACCCGTTTTTTGTTATCAAAATACAATAAAATCTTTTTGTAATTAAGTAAAACTTGACTTTTGTTTAGACCACAGAATAGAGAATTTTGTATAGATTTTACAACGCCAAACTTCTTTACAGAAAAGTACTCTCTAAATATTAGTTATCAAGGTGTGCTAGAATGACGCGTTTCATTTTAGTCCGCAAGGGTGACAACGGACTTAAAATTTTATTCTTCATTAAGGATAGATGGGGATATATATGGGCTACGGCATCCGGTTACCATCAGTTGGACTGTGTGCTCATTGTCACTGTTATTCTACAAAAAGGCGCGTGCTGTGTGGGGCTGCTGCGACCGTGCAAAATTTTCAAACACTGTACTACGCTTTTTAAATATCACTCATGCCACATCGTATGGTTGCCTCCGATCGATTGTCTTTAATAATTCACGAGTGCGACGTCGATCGCTTCAACCGCAACCCGCAAATTGAGACAAGTGATTTGCTTCAAGATGGTTACAAATTTCTACTTGTTTAGACTTTGACGTATGTGAGATGTTTCAAAAATTAGTTATTACACGGTAAACACGCTCAACAAGTACCTTTTTTATCTACTTACGTCAATATTTCGCTCGTAAAACTTATTTGTTCCAACTACTACTAAAACTAATGATGTGTTCTCCTATAATTGGTAGTACGTAGTAATTTATAGATGTAAAGCATGTGTTAGAAATAATTTAATATCTACAACTGTTGGAAATCCATACAAATAAATATATAAATAATTATTTAATAAATAATTGGTTTTATTTTATACGTGGTAGAGCTACGATACAGTAATAGGTAACATATCTATAACTGTAGCGTGGCTCCAGCTATGGTTGTACTACTAATTAGCCGAACCTACCAGGAGAAGACCACTCTCTCACAATACAAGCGCCAAATAGTAGGCTAATGTTGCTGTGTTTCGTATGGTGAATAATGAGAATCTTTTTACTGGACACGAGGCATTCAATCTTAGTCCGCGGGGACGACAACGCATCTAAATTTTGATTCTTAATTGAGGATAGATGCAGATTGTAGATCTCTATGGGCCACCCACAGCGTCTACTTAGTCGGACTATGTGTTCACTTGAGAACATAAAAAAATCAATATATTCTTCTTAAATTATATGCTTCAGTTTAGTTTAGTTCAGTGTCAGTAAATTAGAGTGGTCATACATACGTAAGAGAGGAAGAGGCTGAAACGACTTTTGCTCAAAGCAAAAGTCGTTTCAGCCTTGAAAGAATTACTATAGATCTGGGCGTAGTCAAGAATACTTGCCAACAAACGTTGACTTTAGAAACCCGGTGAGTCATAAAAAATACGCAAACTTCGCACTGTGGACAATAAAATGAAACATGTGCTCGCTATCGACAAATATCGGTCAATATCGATATATCGGTGCAGTTTTATACGTGGTAGAGCCATGCTGCAGTTATATTAGTAGTACAGTTGTAGCTCGAATGGGTCGGCTCAACCAGGGAAGGAGTGGTCCTTCCCTGGTTGAGCAGACTCTCACAGGATACCAGCGTAAATAGTAGCTTAATGCTGCAGTGTTTCATATGGTGAGTGTAGAGAACCGGAGACAATTTTTACTGGAAACGAGGCATTCCAACTTAGCCCACACGGGTGACAACGCATCCGCATTTTGATTCGTAATCGAGAATAGATGTAGGTGTCTATAGGCCACAGCAACTATTTACCATCAAGTGGACTGTGTGCTGGTTTGTCACCCTATTCTATAAAAAAGCAAAAAGTTTTGTTGGTATTAATAAAAGAAGTATCTAAACAGTAATAAAACTAACTTTACGGATGTTAACCGATGCTGCGTGAATTCTGTATTATGTTAACATGTTCAGGGTCGTCTCAACCATTATATCAGATTTGAAAGACCATAAATCCTTGCCAAAGAACATCGATTCCTACCAAGGATGATTCGCAATACTATTGAAATTAAAAACAATCATCCTAATTTCAATAGAGAAGATGGCTATGTGCTACTACCTGCTAGGCATCCCATGGGTAATCAAATTAAATCTAAGCCATTGCATTGATACTGTACGCTACTTTAAGATACTGTAAGCTCGGTATGTGTAGATCGTACCAAAAATTTATAATTAAAAGTTGAAAGTTAATGAGGGTTCGTTAACTATGACATGCGTATGTAAAGCACCTGTCGCTCCCGTGACCATAGTTGCTGTAAAGTTCCCAAAACGCCGGTAATTAATAAAGTTGAAACGCTATTAAATCCATAAAATTAGTTTTTATGCCATGTGAAGCGTTCGCGTAAATATAAGAAGTCATTAATTTAACGGTATATAATCACTCTTTCATCAACCCAAGTAAATGTCAAGTCAATTTTACCGCAAAAATTTATATTGTCCTGTGAGACAATGAACAGGCAATTTAAGTTTGTAACAGCCGATATTAATGACTGCTGGCAGAGACCGCGGTCGAGGCGATAACAATCTATTCGGGGTAATCGGAATTGAACCCCTGTGAGCCGGCTCCACGCACCTGCTCAATATTTTATTTAGTGCAAAGATTTTAATCGATCATAATGGTAAACACAGGTACCCTGGTAACTCAAGAGGTAAGCACTCGCGGTGAAAAATGCTATCAGAGTTTACATACAATAAATTGCCTAATAATTTTGAAAATTTCCCTTTCCGTACTTTGAAAAAATAAAATTGATGGCCAAGAGCTACCGTAACCACCACCACCGTTATTTTACCAAAAAAAACCGGTCCATGGTTTAGAAAAAGCACGCGCGTAGCGGATTAGCTCGTAAAACATCCAGCTCTGTTGAATCTTTATAGACTTTTAGCACAAAAAAGAGCTTTAAAATGATCATCACTTTCCCTGACCTCGTTAAACCGACACGTATCGAAAGTAACTATTTTATTATGTTGCGGTGAAAAACTTTTAAATTTCTTTATAAGTGACCGTTATATTAATGACCTCCAGTTCGAATTTTGGTCATGGCGGCCAGACTGAACGCAGACTAGCCATCTGCATGGGACAGGATTATAGTGCCCGAGTGTATGCGCAAACACGGGTGCACTCTCTATTTCCTCACTCTCATAGTCTGATGGAACCGTAATTCGACACGACAGGAGGGAAATCAGGTGTGGGATTTACGTGCTTTCCAAGGCACGGGGGTGAAATACCGCTAACTTCCTGAATCCTGACTCCAGCCTGCTACTGGGGACTTCTTGACAGAAGAACCCAATAACTGATACCGGCCCGACGCAGGATTCGAACTCAGGACTTCGTAATTAGTAACCGCGTGTACGTTCACTAGACCAACGAGGCAGTCAAGGACATTTATCAGTCAAGGACATTTATTTTATATTAAATAAATTAGTATTAAATTTCTTAACAAGTATATGGGGTACACCTGATGATACTATGATGATATCATGTCAGTTATAGTCCTCTACTCAACATAGACTGTTCTTGATATTATTTTTCATAAAGTTAGCTTCATCATCATCATCATTACATCACGTTAGGTCAACTGCTGAACATATGCCTCCCTGAAGTTATGCCGCCAAGCCACAAAGCACGGTCCTAAGCCACCTGCATGCATCTACTTCCTGCACTTCCTCAAGTCGTCATTCCACACGTCCACACTAAACGTATAGAAATAACTTTAATTTGGAAAACTCGTCCGTAGTAAAATCAAATTTAATTAAAATAATTTGCAAATTGTATGTGGGTTTATTAGCTCTGCATTCAGTATTCCCAAAAAACCCGCTTTACCTATGCGCGTGTCGTTTAGTTCACGTATAATAACATTGTTCACTTATTGTGAACACTAAAATTCCTGTAATAACGAACAAAAACAACATTATTAGAGCCATTCCTATATGTTGGTACGTCTCCGTAAAATGATCATCCGGTTGTTTGTTACGTGCTGTATAACATGGCAAGTCTTATTACTCTTGAACGCCTCTCAACAGACAAGTGAAGTTTATAAAAAATGTTTTTTAATTTTGTAAACCTCAGCAGTGTCAAGTCGCGCGGCGCGCAGATAAACTGAACTCAGTGGTATTTTATGATACGCCAGCGAATGGCAGCTTTAATATATTTAAAACACTGAATAAGACTAGAATTTAGTTCCATTCGTGTTTATCTATCCGACTAACGTTTATGGCCAATGTTTATGGTTTATTTTAGTAGTTTACATAAAAATGTTCACATAAATACCGATGTTGCGTTTGTGTAATGGAACTTAACTTTCTTCTTTATTGATATGTAAAAGTGTACGGCAAATAGTCCACTGCTGGATTGAGAGATGATACAAAGGATTTAGTACATAATGCTAGAATTCTGCAGCCACTTGACACGGGGAGAATTATTTATTAAATTCTTATATCGATAGAACAGGATGACTGATGGAGTGGTTCCGATGTGACTACGTGTGCTTAGCAATAAGTTGCGGCGATTGAATTCTTGTTTTAACGTTACCCACAATATGATTTTTCCCCGTATCGCAAAGGCAGCTTACATACATAAATTTCACAAGGACAAACGTCCAGTTAGGAAATATTATTTGTAGACCGTGTAAATATTTGATACGTGTTCGATTCGAACCCGTAGCTCTCAGCGCTGCGGCTCGAGATATTTTGCCACGGGGGTGTTTAAATTATAAATCTGACAGTAATAAAGAAAATAAATATAAACGCCTTAAAATTTTAGAATGTATAATATATATATTCAAGTATTCGAAACTACAGAAATTCTTGTTATGGATACAAAAGATAACAGCTAATTGTACACTTACGTTTCATGGATTAAATTTGCAAAAAGAAATAGTTCAGTTGGTAATAGTAACCAAACGAAATAATATGTACGCAAATACATCGAGCGTCCGCTGGCTGGTGAAGATTTCTTTATACATCACAGCCGACTCTAAATGAATACAAACTACAAGCTCAGTCAGTCCTGGGCTCACAGTTTTCCCTAACTTGTAATGATACCGGCGTTCTGTATGCTCGTCGTCGCTGCAGCGCTTCGCAAGTCACTGCAGAACACAGGCCTCCTTCACTCTACGCCACAGCGCGCGGTCCTGAGCCACCTGCATCCATCGACTTTCTATGTTCTTTATACTTCCGTCTACCGAATCACAGCAGTAAACATACAGATGCTTAGTGACCGGAATAGATAAGAAGGAGGTACTCGTTTAACATTTACAAAATGTACAATATTTCATTTGGGTAAATTGTTTCAAATCGTTTTATAAACCCCCGACGAAACAGAGGTGTGTTGTATGTGTGAACGGACCAACTGGTTCGGATTTTGTTTTGTTTTGTTTGAAATGTGACTTGACCAAATGTTCTCTCTTTTGTTTTGGAGTTTAGTACAATTTTCTATTTAATATCATTATCGCAGTGAAAACTTAAGTAGCAGAAGCAGCAGAAGAGAGTGACCGACACAGCCCAACGGAATAGAAGGCTGACATGGCAATGGGCCGGCCATATACCTCGAAGAACCGACAACCGATGGAGAAAACGGTTCTCGAGTAGAGGAAAGGTCAGGTTGAAACACAGCAGTATTAAGCTGCTATTTCACGCTGGTATTCTGTGAGAGCGCGGTCGAGTCGACCCATTCGTGTTGCAACGTGTGCTTAAACGTGGTAGAGCCATACCGCAGCTATTATTGTTGTAACACGAATGGGTCGGCTCCACGCGGGAAAGGGCCACGCTCTCGCAGAATACCAGCGTAAAATAACAGCTTAGTACTGCTGTGTTTCGTATGGTGAGTGTAGAGAACCGGAGACCCGTTTTACTGGAATCGAGGCATTCCATCCGTCTATCAAGTTATTCCAGACCCAAAAGTATTTATTTGTTATAAAATAAACTACAACAGACACAATTTGGTAACAGTTGTAACCTTCAATTTTAACTGGCGTTTCTTTGCTACTAACTACATCGTTGACTTATTTCTTTTTTTTATTTAACTGGAGTATAAGTGTATATTGCTTTATTATTCAATTCAAAAATCTTTTATCGTAGCTACATATATCCACTTTTTCTACGAAGATCTACATGTGAGGACCTGCTGACATAAGATATGGGTTATACCTACCTAATTCAGGCACCAGTTTTCATCTATAAATAGAATTGTTTCAAATGCTTGGATTATACACTCTCGAGTGTGAATAATTTAAATTCACATGTAAGCATATAAGCATTCATTTTTAATCTTTCTCTCTTTAACGTTTATTGTCGGTGGAAATAAAATAAGTGTAAATTAATTAAAAAAATAAACAAATAAAGGTCCATTTGTGGAGATGTACGATCCACATCTACATGTCCTGAAATTCATTACGCGCATCATTTAAAATTTCATATTACTGCTACGTGACGCAATCATTACAAACAAGCACAGCTGCGTACTGCCTGATGTAATGTAGCACGTTTAACGTGACACGTACCGAATGTACTGTAGGCTCCGTGGCGCAGTGGCTTAGCAATGAGTTGCGGCATTAAGGGTTGCGGGTTCGAATCCCGCGCGGAAGCAATCATTTGTATGGCTTCAAAATATTTGTTCCGGGTCTGGAAGTTTGCCCTCGTGAAATTTATTTATTTAAACTGCAGGAGAATATTCTAGTGTTGAGGTAATTTTTTTTAAAACAAACAATAAAACGCTGTGGCTGGTTTGCGTCAGCTCGCGAAAATTTCAATTAAATAGACACACTTTGCGTCTATCGTAGTCGTTACACTGCATATTAGTAGCTTTATTGTTTAGTTATGTATCTAGATGGCGTTGCAGATACTAATAATTGTAATAATCTATATATCTATCTCTCTCCAGACCGAATTTTGGTCACGGCGATCAGTCTCATGGAAGACTAGTTATCTGCGCAGGACAGGGTTATAGTGTATGCACAAGCCTAGGAACACCCTCTATTCCCTCACTCTTATAGTCTGATGGGTCGAAAATAAGCGTAAGAGTACTAGCGTTGTTTCGTACGATGAGTGTAGAAAACCATTTTCACCGGAAACTAGACATTCCGTTGTAGTTCTTAGAGATGACGACGCATCTGCATTTTGGTCTTTATCAAGGATAGATAAAGATGTCTATGGGTCACAGCAGTCAGGTGGACTGTGTGCTCGTTTGTCACCCTTATCCTATAAAAAAGTTAATGAAATATAGACACTACGTTTAGACATCATTTTCAGTGTAATACGTCTTTCACGATTAATTAAACATAATCTTCATGGCTGGTTTACGCACTGTTGTGTCGCTTTGTAGTCTGCTACATAATAGCGCGTCTCGTGTATATGTTTGCTAAGGATAATCATTATGAGCTCAACACTCTTACTATCATCCCCTGCTATTAATAAAACCGCTTACTCTTATCCCCAGTTATTAATAAAGCCGTAGGATTAAACTGCTAAAATAAAACGCATCGCTTTACTCGGCAAACATAATTAAAATTCATTTTAATTCGGATATTTCTTAGGTTTGTTCTTTTGTTAACCAACTATAACTTAAATAAATGATTGGTTCAATAGTTATAAAGCTTCATCCATCGATGTATTACAGTATACTGAACATAAACCTACACTCATTGCCTCATAGAGTAAATTTTGCCATGCTGTGCAGGCGAGTTGGCAGCCGTAGTTTTGTATTAGGTTGATATATTATCAGGAAGATGATGCTGACCATCTCCTGTTTCAGTTTCCCTCCCTCCCTTGCGACACGCAGGGTCGACGTGGAGCAGTGGGTGTTCTCACACCGCCACCACACTGTTTGTAAAATACAGAAACTCTGATTTAATTTGAACACAGTAAAGCTACGGAAGGTTTATTTGAATCTGAAAGTTACTGGGCCTCCAACTTTCACCATTGTCCACAATGCTGGTATTGATTATAGCAGTTATTGTCAAGAAAACAAGCTCAATTTGTTGTATGCGGCCATATAATAATACCGTTAAATTTATATTGAGCATTTTATATTCGTAACGTACTACTGTTACTATTTGAACCAGAGTTTGAATCAATTGCCAAAGAATGTCAACTCACTTTCATCGACCCGTTATGTAGACTAATCAAATTTTCACTTAAGCGTAGTTTGATGAACTCAAAAATCAAATTTGTGAGGTAATAATAAAAATACTAAATACCAAACACTTGGCTGAAAAGGGGTTATGTGGAGTGGCGAGTTGGTTCGAAGATCGTCTTACTTCTAAACCGCACACAGTTAACGTGGTTGAGCCGCGCCGCAGCTATATTATGGTTGTAGCACGAATAGGTCAACTCGACCGGCGAAGGACTACGCTCTTACAAAATACCAGCGCAAAATAGTAGTTTAATGCTGCTGCGTTTTGTACGACAAAAGCAGGAAACCGGGAACTCTTTTTACTGGAAACGAGGCATTCTATTGTAGTACTCCGGGGTCGCGGGTACGCGGGCTCAACACATCTGCATTTTGATTCCTAATCGAAGATAAATGTAGATGTCCATGGGCCACAGCAACCACTTCTCATCAGGTAGACTGTGTGCTCGTTTATCATTCCATTCTATAAAATAAAAATAAAACGCCTGCTCTAGTAAAACTAGTGTTTCGAGTCCTTTGAGCGATCTCGGATTAGAAATACACTTGAATAAATGCACTATGAGACTACCAATTGTAAAATATTTAGAGATCACTGTTGACGGAGATCTGTATTAGGCTCCACGTATCAAAATCATATCAAACAGAATAAGGAAACTCATATAACTCACATGTGCTTTATGAATCTGTCATTACTCATTACCTATGAGATTTGTTCATGTGTTGGGGCAGGCCAAACATAAGTATAGATTGATGTTGAAAGGGCATAACGTGTTGCGCTCAAAACATTACTTTTTGTACCGTATAGGCATCTCATAACAATATGAGAAAGCACAGAAACATGGTGTGAGAATATTATTTATATACCAATGTATTAGGCCGTTCCATATTAACCCAAACAACTTGACAGTAAAAAATATAATAGAACAAATAAAGTAGATAAATAGTTACAGTGCTTTTGCCAAAAGAAAAGTTTATTATCGTATAATTAATTCAATGAAATTTGTACTAAAAGCTACAAGAAGCATCAAATCAGAAGTAAGCAAATTGGGTTATAACTTATAACTCCGAGGCTACTGAATATAAAAATAATATATTTTTAACAGCGTGTACTCGCCGATAAGCTGATTGCAGTTTGACGAGAGAACTGTAATGTATAGTAATAATATTATTGTATGAATTTAAAATAAAATTTAAAATAAGAATCTCCATGAACCTCCAAAATGTCAATGTAATTGTATGTTTTTACTGTTCTCCAATTATTTAATAGACTAAACAAACATTATTAATTTGAGCCAATTAGGCAATCACACTCACATCGAACTCATATCAAAAAATTCCAACTCGCAACACACTCACTCACGCTCACACATCCACACGCACACGCACATACATACATACACGCACGCACACACACACACACACACACACACTTTACCACGCAGGCTTGAAACACGTACCTATATTGTTTATTTATTTTTATTTAACGAAACCCTGTCAAATATAGGAAGGAGCTAGCTCCCGTTACTTAGGTTAACCTTTTATAGACATTCGTACAGCTCGACTATAACACATTACTGTAAATAAGTTATCTAACACAGGTATACTCACAGTTGACTCAAGTTAATCTAGCTTAGCGTTAATAAATTTACAAAGCTGCGAACTTTAATAACTATGAGATCGTTAACGGTCCGTGCTTAAAGCCGTGTTTATACTTAAAATGGAGACGTCTCCACACAGCGCTGAGCGCGACTCTGCTCACGTTTGAGTTGACCATTGCGTTACATTACAGCTCTGTTAGATTGCACTCTCATTAATTATTTTTTAAAGGACCAAGTTATTTCAAATTCTGGGCAGCGGGGTACGCCAGGTAAAATGGCAACAATTATTTACATAACATTGTAATATATATAATTATAAAATACTATAATGAAAAAAACTAAACCTAAAAATTAAAATTGTCATACAATCTTACACCCCGTGGTATCATGCCAAGAACGCTGGCTGCGTTTTCTTGCCGAATGGCTTTGCTTAACCCTTGAGCGAAAAAAAAGCCCTCTTACCACTAGCAGTGCCGATCAATTGCAGATACAGCTCCTTTGGAAACTTCACCGCACGTGGCCTCACGGACTGATATATAGTCATCTCTCAGATACTCATATTTGCGCCACTTAGCATCAAACGCAAGTAGCATCTAACACTAGGGATTTACCTCTCCTCCAACGGACTCAAGCCATACCGTAGGATCTCTTGCCATCGTCTCTAAGAAGATATAGACATACATTTAATATTAAAATAAATATGTAAGTTTCCTTTAAATCCAAAAACGACGACGAGATTGAAAAAAAAATAGAGAGAACAAGATTGAAAAAGAAAGATATTGATAATTAAAAATCTGAATGTCCTCTAGGACTCGTAATCAAGTCTAATTGGATTATTAGCCAATACTAAAGTTTATAAATAAAGAATATGTAAAATGTTGCTTTGCGAGATTCTTTCCAGAAAAGGTGTCGCAAATATTATAAGAAATTCTAGGAAAATCCGATAGATTACAGTATAACCGTCTAGTATCATCAGTAATTTTTTTTTCTCCAAGATTTTATATACATATTTAATATTTAACATAAATCTTAAGTTACCAGATATGTCTAATTAATTATATTTACTCGAACACTACACATTTAAATAAACCAATTTTTTACGGATTCTATCGCGTATATTAACATATTTCATATTCTCAATGTTTCGAGTAATTTACAACACCTATGGTCACATGGGAGTCGCTGGGTTGTTCGACGTCCCAATGTCATAGTTTAACCATTTATCCAAATCTGACACTTATTTGAAATTACTTTTTGTTTCTATATTTCTTAGTAAGTGAATGCGTACTTTTTTATTATTACCACGTATTTATTAACTCGCTTTCGTGTCTTGATGTTAATAAATTATTATAAATTAATTGATTTTAAACTAATTTCTCGCTGAGCTCACTCCTGAAATTTTAAACATAGCTCGCAATCGGATGACAACGTCAGAATATGCAAAAACGTGATATATTAATTTTTTTTGTAAATAATTTTTAAGGACTTCACTTTTGGAGAATAAATTTCTTAATCCACAAAATATACAAAACGACGAGCGGTAACAGTCAAAAGAACGAGTAGCGGCAAACAAACGCGCCTTCACGTCATGCGATCCCTAATCTGGCAGCCGCACGTGGCGGTCACGGCACAGCCTCCGTACTACAGAAGAGGCCCATGTCCAGCAGTAGACTGCTTACGGGCTGATGAGACGAATAAAGTAGAATTGATTTATTTGTCACAGTAAAAAATTATAAGCTTAGAAACAATAATTGATCTTTATTCTATGGACGTATTTTAAATATCGTATAAAAATTATGAAACTTAGAGCAATTTCAGTCTATCTGAAAATTTCAATGATGTGACAAATCGACTTAAAATATTACTAGCAGCTAAGGAAGATTTTAGTAATTTTATATGATAACAATGTCAGTAAGTAGAATGTTACTTTAACTGCCACTTTCTTTTAGTGGCCGTAAGCGGGTTAGAACCCCGGGCTGAAGAGGTGTTGGTCCTGCGCCTGATCTCTTTCTGGTTGTCCTGGATTGCGCTCCCATGAGACTATGGAAAAGTAAGAGAATATATACTGCACCTATGCTAACAAATATAATCAGATGGTTAGACTCCGTAGTAACGGGTCATGTGGTTAACATTCGGTCTGGAGGACATTATTGGAGTAACGGGCGATCTAACATCTCACCAAATGGTAAATAAGTACAAAGATTACTGACAACTGAATTAAACGGAAAACTAAAAACGCGTTACAGGTTAGTCACCTCTTAAACTTATAGGCCTCAGTATGTAATTAAATTGCATATTCATATGTTTCAAAATGAAAACAAACGGATCGATGATTTCGATAAAGATAGACAAGAGGATTGCGCACCCAGACGAAGTAATGGGCCGGACACTACTTTTATCACCTATCATTTATGAAAAAAAGCGAAGCCAATATTCGATAAAAATTATCATGGCAAAGTTTTAATATGAAATGTTCTCAGTTTTATTCAGCTAGAGCGTGGTCATTCCAAGGGCGAACTACATTCGTGCTACAACCATATAGTAGTATAGCTGCAGCGTGGCTCTGCCGCGTACAAAATACACGTAAATATACTAAATAAATATACCAGTATATACAATATACATTAAAACAGACTGTGTAATTTTAATATATTGGTAAGCCGTTTACTGTTTTATAAATCGTTCCATTAGTCTAGATCTGTAGGATTCCTCATGGAACATCTAGGCCCACGCCTGCACTTTGACAGCTCAATCGGGAGCTCGCGGCATTGACCGTAAATCACTGCGTCACGGCTGTCTCAAGATCATGACATATTATCATGTGCGACATGTCAACAACTTACTTTTATTATAAAGTTTAGGGGATGACTCTATTTCGGAAATTATTAACCAACGATGTTTAGATTACGTACTGAATTTGTTATTGAATTTATACAAGTTAAAATCACTACAACCACGTGTTCGCCGGTAAAAAAATGTGAATATATCTGTCTGCTCAAGATGTTTTCTTCATCGTCGAGCACAAGTGTTTTTTGCGCGAGACGATTATCCCATCCTCTACATACAGTGAAAAAACATTGATTTATATTTGTTTAACTAACGTGGCAAAAGAGCTTTGTTCTGCACTGAACTGATACCCGCTTACAAAGATGAAAGATTAAATTCCTTATTACAAAACGGAATACAAAATCCATCCGTCCATCTATGATAGACTATAAAAGTTAATTACTGATCGTAGGCTTCCCCCCACCCCACCCCGGCAGATTGCCACGTAGGTGTGCTATTTTCTATAGTTGCCACGCTTGGCGGGCGGGTTGGCAACAATAGATTTTTGATAATTTTAAACTGCTCTCAGGAAGACGCAGCTGCCTACCTCCTGTTTCAGGTTCTCTGTGTAATCTTTTATGACTATCGATATTTGCGGGACGACATGGAGCGGCCGATATTCTCACAAAGCCACTATATGATTAGAATAAAAATCGTACAGTGACGTTGTATATCTGTAGTAAAAGTAATAAAGCACAAACATTAAGTCACAGTATTACATCACACAAAATGTTTATCTTATCTTGGTACGACTATCGCTAACATCCGTACTGACATAGGTAAATTGGTCAGATTACACTAAATGCCTCGGAGGATTTCGCCGGGATTTGTCCAGTGTCCGGGTAGAAAAGGGTTGCATTGTACCCGTTAAGTAACGGTGGAAGCCGAGCCAAATAAAATGTCGCAGACAGATCCCACAGCTAAGCGTTCGTGTGGAACTCACAAGGGGACACTATCATGTTTGTAATTCATTTATTTCGGATTTAGAACATTAGGTTTATTTTGTAATATAAATTTAAGCTCTACCAGCCTCAATGGAGGCTACGTTTATAAAAACGAAATGTATTTGTAAACGCTATCAAAATTCACAGTAAATTGCATAACATTTTTAAAGATCTCCCTTTCGTTGCTTTGAAAAAAAAACTCACCAAATGGTTGGCAACAAATCATTTTTACATATTGTATTTTTATATGTTGTTTTTATTTATTGTCTTCGAAAGTACAATAAAACAGTAACCCCACAGTAATGAGGAAATATGGAATAATGGATTCATGTTTTTTTAAATTATTTATTGTTTTCTTTTAAGTAGATATTTGACATTTGTAAAATTCATTCGATGTAGAAATTAAACATAATTAACTTTTAATAATGGTGAAATATGGAATAATTTGTCTACTATATTAAACTTTTTTGAAGACATTTAAGTATGGGAAAATTTTTGACAATATAAGGATTTTTTAAGTATTTGACATTTATTAAATTTAGAAACCCGATGCTTAAATATTTTATTAAATTGGAGAACAATAGTTTAGTATATAAATAAAGATATCGCGCGCCATTATCATGGCAGAAAGCAAGGTCTCATTAATAACTAATTAGATCGTTAAATTACGTACTAAACGAAATATATTCTACCTTTATATAAAATTGAATTGAATTGAACTGAATTGAACTGAATTGAACTGATGTATATTGAGATAATACTTTAGCAACAATTGGCGAAACAGTGCCGGTGTTCCGTCCATATCGAAATTATTAACTATAACGGTCGCCACCCGCAGTCTGTTCAACTGATCATTCCAACTGATCAGTTCAAACTAAAACTGTCGATATTTTTTTTAATATTAAATTTTCGATATATCGATAATTATAAATATATCAGTATCGGAGTTTTATATATAAATTTATTTACCGATATATCGAAAATCCAGTATTTTAAAAAAATATCAACAGTTTTATTTTGGACTGATTAATTGGAATAATCAGTTGAACTGACCGTGTGTGGCGATCGTTACAATCGTGAAGTATCAACTTTAACTTTAATCAAGTCCCAGCACGAGTAGATATATATTGAAAAAGTAATTCTTAAACTGTAAAAATAATTAAAATATATGTGAATAAAACTATTTTATCGCGTTTAATTAACTAGTTATTACTTATTATTAATTCTCGACGTTCCGACGTTCCTATCCTCTTATAGTGGCCTAGCAGCCAGGGAGGCGCCCCCCTGCTCCTATTGTCGAGCCTCCGAGCGTCGGGTGACGTTGTGCCCGAAGTTATTAGGTAAGCCGGTTCCGGCTAGGCGAACCATCGCCAGGAAGTGCCGCTGGTGCTACTCGTGCTTGGAAAGGCATCTCCAACGAGACTGCCTCGACTTGAAGGGGACGAGCCCCTGGACTTGACGGGGATCCCTCCCTCGACTAGTCGCGAGGTCGTTCCACCAGGGGCGGGAGGGTCGTCACCCCCTCTCAGCATGTTGAGAGGAACCTTACGGCCACTCAGCGGTCCGCTAGACCCTGCTCACCCCCGTTAGCTGAGTGGCCTAGACTGGACTGGACACTGAAGACTGGAGGGACAAAGATGTTTGACATCCTAATATCACTGCATTGAAGTAATATGTACTTACGTAGTACATAATAGCCCAATGTGTCACAGTTAGTGGTTACCCTCTGTATTTGAATATCAATTTTTGGTCCGATCTACGCAGAACGAGCTTACAACGAACGAGCTTACTACTCGTTTGTGCTCAGCTAGTATCTAAACGTCTCATTATATACCATGCGACAGATATGAAATTTTAAGGATGTCTTATAACATTCAAAAACTGAGGATAGCCGGGCTCACTGTGACTGTTTGACTTCCCGACGTTTCGTCGGAAATTAAAAATAGGGTAAAATAGATTATTAAATGCGATAAAATCCGTAAACATAGTTTTACTCAATGTATAGTGTTCGCGTTAATTTTAAGTAATAAAAATATAAGTGTCTCTTTGTACTGTCAAAACAAGAGCTTTTTACTAAATGCATATGGAAGTGTATATGGGACTTATAAAAAAAATTTGAATGTTTGTCTTTCTGTTTGTTCCGACTAATCTCCGAGACGGCTGGACCGATGTTGACGACACTTTCACTGGCAGATGGCTGATGTTGTAAGAAGTAATTAAGGCTTACTTTAATTTGAAAAAAAATGGGGTTCCGCGCAAAAACAATTAAAACCCATGAAATCTAATCTTAATTAATTACAAGCACGCGGAGTCGCGGGGCACAGCTAGCCTGTTAGTATAACTGCTATCAATTTTTCACGCGTTTATGATCATTTATTTCTTCGTGTAAGCCGTAATGAATGTTGTTCGTGTCACAACTATTACGGTTGTTTTTATCTTCCAAGTTCAAGTATTTTATTGTGCCATTTTTTTTGTTTTTGCCGTGTAGTGGCGGTTGAGAATATCCACTACCCCATATCTTCCCGTGGGTGTCGTAAGAGGTGGCAGAGGGAGACAGGCAGGAGATGGAGTAACACCAGCCCGCTCGCCAAGCGTGCCAACTATAACAAACATCCCCCACGATGGGAATTACGAAGCCCCGCCCCCCAGTCCCCAGCAGCCCCGCTATTCCTGGTTAAGAAATTTGGGTGGTACCACAGTCCCTTCAGCGGTGCGAAGTTGACTGTCGGTATGTCGAAGTGCTGAAGTGTTTGTACCGTAGGGCTACGATGGCTATCCGAGTCAGAATCAGAGTACGAAACCTATACAACTGCAGAGAGGTATAAGACAGGGTGACGTTATATCCCCGAAACTCTTCACAGCTGCATTGGAAGACGTTTTCAAGCTACTGGACCGGAAAGGATACGGTATTAACATCAATGGCGAGTACATCACTCA
>DWHP01001111.1:0-16957 GCA_018247895.1 Parnassius honrathi
TTGCGGAGGTAGAGGCAGCGACGGGGGCTGCGGAGGTGGAGGCGGCGGGGGGTGCGCGCACGGCGGCAGGGGCCGTCAGGGCGGGGGGTGTGCGGGAGGTCGCGGCGCTTTTTTTGACGCCGAGTTTAGTTACATAAAAAACTTTATGTCCTATTTTGCCATCCTTAGCGGTTGAAATTTTTTCTTCATATTTATATGGGACCACACCTACCACCATGTTTACAACCTATTTAGTTTAAGTTACACTTACAGTCTATACACGTCCCACTGCTGGGCACAGGCCTCCTCTCATTTCTGAGAGGGTTTTAAGACAAGAATTTGTCGCCGTTCTGCCACAATGCGTGTAGGCGAAATTCACATGTCTTTTTTTTCTTACTTCTCAGACATGCAGGATTCCTCACGGCGTTTTCCTTCACCGCCGAGCACATGTTAAATCAGCACTTAAAATTGCAATTAACAGTTAATTTCATTAGCTGTGGGGGTCGAACCCGGATTCTACTAAAAAAAATTGCTGTTTTCTATGCCTGCCACAGTAACAATAACTATGGAAAATATACTAGGGGGCATCCCCATGAGGCAGTCTTTAGGGGATGGCTATGTTAGGCAGTGGACTTTTATAGACTATGTTTTCCTTCCTCAGATGGACATCTACGTGCAAACGGCGAGCCCCATCGTGGAGCAAGTGGTGCGTGGTTACAATGGCACGATCTTCGCGTACGGCCAGACGGGCACCGGCAAGACTTATACAATGGCCGGCTCCAACACGGCGCCAGAGCTGCGCGGCATTATACCTAACTCCTTCGCGCACATCTTCAGCCATATCGCCAAGGCGAAGGATGACGAGAAGTGAGTGGTTTTGCGAGTGTGGTTAAGCAGAAAGTATGGTCAACAGGAAGAAAAACAAAGTCGCTTCTTTAGGACGCATCTTTCATCATTTGTCTGGGTAGTGCACCAACGAGTCTAGGAGTATTAACTCACAAATCAATAGATATAGTTGGTATAGATATGCTTGGAAATGAAGTTAAGTTAAAATTGGCGATTGTTAAACGTTAACATAGTTCTATGGCCGTGAAAGGAAAAGTGGAGATCTCCGGGCAAGGTGTTCTGCCCGGGGAACGGCCAACGTTCCGAGTGGTAGTTTTTTTGTTTTGCGCCCAGAAGCAAAGTAAAGGGCCACCCTCCGAGAAG
This sequence comes from Parnassius honrathi, assembly GCA_018247895.1. Lineage (NCBI taxonomy): Eukaryota > Metazoa > Arthropoda > Insecta > Lepidoptera > Papilionidae > Parnassius > Parnassius honrathi. Next base: position 1,189 of record DWHP01001111.1, read on the forward strand.
CGGGGGAGGGAGGTGGTGAATGTCCTTAGCATACCACGCAGCCCCGGCTACGTGGTTATTTAGGACTCACTATGAAGGCCTAAGTGCCTACCCATTAAACACCACCTGGGGCTGTCTTTGTCCTGGAGGGCCTTTCTGCCGTATCGGAAGTTACCCCCTTGGGGTAAAGGGGGTACAGGCGGCGATTAGCCGCTGAGAAGCGCGCCTAACTAAGGCAAATTATAGAATGGGAGGAGATTTAATCTGAGCCGCCAGGAGGCGGTCCAGGTCGGCCGAAAGCTTGTTGTGGGGGTCCGAGAGAAAGTTTCTCGGCCTGCGAACTCGATAGCGAGAGAGAAGTGGTACTGCATAGGAAGCTGCCTCACGTATAAGTTGATTTGTGTGAGATTCTGAGGCTTTGAAGAAGTAAGAGAGTGATTTTAGAAATTGTTGGGTTGTGGGGAGTTCTAAGTCTCGGTGAAAGCCAACGTGCGTTCGTAGCCAAGAGGACAAAAAGAGTTTTGAACTACTTGAAGTTCGTTTAGGATGCTAGGTTTACCATGTGCAAAAATGGGGGCCGCGTATGTCATACTATAACTGGTAGTATACACAGACCTTATATGGGGTTCGCTTGTTGCGGAGAGACATTTTACTATGTCGGCCCCCGAGTGGTAGTTCGGAACTAATTTATGTATACTGTTTCACTTCGGAATTTTTATAGCGCGATTTAGGCTTCGATGTGTTTCGCTTGTGGCACGACGACAGCGCCGCCGCAGTTCCTAATCTACTACCTTATGTACTGAAACCAAAACAGAGATAAGACCCAAAGGTAATCAAAGCATGTCCCATAAAAATTAGGTACACAACGAAATAATATGTAAAAGTAAAGCTAAACGTGTTGCAAGCCCGAGCAAAATAGTCTATGCAAGCGACCAGTAGTAAAACTAAAGCCGTCATAACTTCGCGGAATGTGGTGATAATCATCGACATCATCATCATTACAGCCTATTAAAGTCCACTGCTGAACTCAGTCTTCCCCAATAGATTGCCTTTTAGCTCCTCTTAGTTCAGCGTTGCCCTAATAAAGTTACAGTCACTAGTAAAGTTACAGTCTATATACGTCCCACTGCTGGGCACAGGCCTCCAATCTTTTTTCCTTTTTACCAATTAGTGCAAGGAAGTGTCCGCCACGCTGCATGAATGCGTGTTGGTGAAATTCACATGTCTTCGATTTTTTTTTCTTATTTCTCAGACACACAGGTTTCCTCGCGATGTTTTCCTTCACTGCCGAGCGGAGCACGTGGTAAATCAGCACTTAAAATTGCAATTAACAATTGTATTGGTGCCGGCGGGTATCGAACCCGGTTTGCTCGCGTACTGTGAAATTTACAGCGAGCATTAACCATCAGAGCTGTTACGGCTCTCGTTGCCCTAATAACAACTAAAAAATAAAAAAATGCGGCTTGGAAATACCAACCCGTGTACCAGGCATGACAGCTGTGTAAAATATCCCCCCCTATAATAACAATTATAACTGCTTCCGAATCACTGCGTCCGAGTGCGTGGTTCATTCACAATGATGCAAAACTACGATGCGGATTGGGCACTGGGGAATTAAATTGTAATAAGGGAATGGCCTACGTAATAATTTCCTCCAGATCCAAATTCGAATACAGCGGCCGTTCTCAATGCAGACTAGTATCTTATACATAATTTGTGTATATAGATAATTTGTGACGACGACGTCAGTGGGATTAGCATAAAGTTGATTCAAGCGTTTTCAGTCCGAGAATTTTGATGTCAAAGATGCAGCTCGCTCTAGTCGCCCTGATACGGATAAAGTCGATGCCATTTTTGAAAAAGGTGGAGCAATATCGCCCTATTTGTATTTACGACATAGCCGAGGAATTGAGGATTGACCACAAAGCATGTGTGACGCATTTGAAAGTGTCTGGCTGTACAAAAGAGCTCGGTATTTGGGAAAGAAAGAAACCTAATGAATCGTGTACTCATTAGCGGTTCTCTATTGAAACGTAATGAAACCGAACCATTTATGAAGACTGGTGAAAAGTGGATCACCTACTACAAGAACGTGCTAAAAAGATCATGTTTAAAAGGTAGTCAAGCTCCACAGACTGTAGCAAATCCCGGATTACCACGCAATAAGGTGATGCTGTGTTTATGGTGGGATTGAAAGGGCATCGTTTATTTTGAGCTTTTAACGGCGGCAAAACCGAATCTCTACTGCCAACACATAATGAGACTCAAGCAGGAAATTAAGAAAAAATGGCCGGAATTGATCAACAGAAAAGGAGCGATCGTTCATCATGATAACGCTAGACCACACACATCTTTAGCCACTCAGCAAAAGTTGAGAGGGCTTGGTTGGACGTGTTAATACATCCACCATATAATCCTGACCTTGCATCCTCAGATTTTCACCTGTACCACGAGGAGACTTGGGGTAGGATATACTAACACCGCCACTACAAGGTTCATCACCACCAATACATCTCTCGCAGGTTCCTCGTATGCGTGACATACCTGGAGATCTACAACGAGGAAGTGCGCGACCTGCTGGGCAACAACCCACACCAGAGTCTCGAAGTCAAGGAGCGGCCTGACATCGGAGTCTTTGTAAAGGACCTTACGGGTAGGTTTTTTATAGAAAAATAGGCAAATGAGCATACGGCTCACTTGTAAGTGATCACCGACGCCCATAAAAGAATTTCCTAAGTCCTAAATAGAACAAGGCACCTAAGTCGAATCAGCATCAGCTTAATGCTGCTGTGTTTCGTATGGTAAATGTAAAGAATCGGAGACTCTATTTACTGGAAACGAAGCATTCTATCTTAGTCCTCGAGGGTGACGATGCACCTGCATTTTAATTGAGAATAGATGTCAATGTCTATGGCCCTCAGCATCCACTTACCATCTATTTAAATAAAAATCAATGTATCTATTTCATTTATTAAAGTCATTTAATTAAATATTGCACTTTCTATAAATTCATACCATTGCCTACTCAGGTTACGTGGTCCACAATGCGGACGAGTTGGAGAAGATAATGGCCGTTGGTAACAAAAACCGGCACATCGGAGCCACTGCGATGAACATCGAGAGCTCCAGATCCCACGCCATCTTCTCTATCACTGTGGAAAGTAGCAAGAAGGGCGCCGATGGGAAGACGCATGTTAAGATGGGGAAATTGCATCTTGTGGACTTGGCAGTAAGGCTTAATTCTTATTTGACAAAAGTTCATTGTTTATATTTAATAATTTATTATAGTATACCATATAGCTGCACCGACAGACGCGTATTCGGTAGGTTGCGTCGTAAGTTTCACTTCGAATTCAATCCAAAATCTTTACAGTCCGGGTTATTTCTAGATCTCGACAAAAGCGCCAACATGCCAGGTCCAATTGTTAATCTAAACCATCCAGAGACCCATTCGAACACACACAAAAAATTTCATAAAATGCGGTCGAGCCATTTTCGAGCTTTTGCGAGACTAATGGATAGGAATTGATTTTTATATAAAGATTTTTTTAGCACTAAACCAATATAAAAGCAAGTTAAAGAGAACAATTTGTATGGATGAAATGAGAAATTTTAGTCTGTAAATAAAAAAAATTAGTAATGACTTGATTACAGCATAGCTATGAATCAACGTTTCGTAAAAAAAAAGTATACTGTGTGAATGTGATCGCAATCGGTTAATTCGTTCGGAAGCTACACGATCACTAACAGCGATTATAAATGTTACGTCCCCGTGGTGTTGAAAGTCGATAGGCGACTTATATTAAGAAAATGTTTAAAAGACCTGACTTTAATAAACAAAATTTGTTGTGAAGTGAAAACTTCTTTCAAATCGTTGTGATTTGAAACTCGACGAAAAGAAAAAGCGACACTAAAAAGAGACAAACATATACATCTGTAGGATTTAGCCTGCGAGAGAATGAGACAAAATGTTTTAAATATTTTTGAAGTGAAAACTTCTTTAGCATCGTTGTGATTTGAAACTCAACGAAACGAAAAAGCGTCGCTGAAAAGGACAAATATATACATCTATACGATTTAGCCTGCGAGAGAAAGAGATAGAATACAGTGTTTATTATAAATTTATTTAGAAGTACATATTTTGATTACATAAACACTACAATTATCCTACTCCTGATACTCTGTACTCGTATCATTTTCTCAAAATATAGTTTTATCTAAAGGTTTTACATCTACCGCATGTGAACTGCACAAATGTTTTTTTAATTTCAAATTTAGTACATAGTACATAGCCCTACAGGCTTGTTTTCTGTCTAGGAGTACATCTGGATTAGTACCACACTCTTAACTATTTTATTCCTCAAGTAGCAGAGCTCGCACTGCTGGGTTCCGGTCTGAAGAGTACAGACTATAATGAGCCAGTACAATTATTCTATCTGTCGCTTCTTTGCTTAAAGTTGGTTGGCGACAAAGGACGACACCAATTACTTTTTTTATGGAATTAGGGTGACGCTCGAGCTTACAGTCCACTTGATGGAAGAGAATGCTGTAGACCATAGACATCTACGTTTATCCTCGATCCTATCCTTGATAAGAATCAAAGTGTGGATGCGTTGTCACCCCTGAGGACTAATATGGAATGCCTCGTTCCCAGTAAAAGCGGTCTCCGGTTCTCTACACTCGCCATACGAAACACTGTAACATTTAATTGCTATTTTACTCTTGTATTCTGTGAGAGCGTGGTCCTCCCCGGTCGAGCCAATCCATTTATGCTACATACATGGGCATAATTGGTTTGATTTTCGTTCTAATATTATTAAATAACATCTATTTCAGGGTTCAGAGCGCCAGAGCAAAACCCAAGCGACGGGCACACGGCTGAAGGAAGCGACGAAGATCAATCAGTCGCTGTCGGTTCTTGGTAACGTCATCTCCGCTCTCGTGGACGGCAAGTCCACACACATCCCGTACCGGAACTCCAAGCTTACCAGGCTCCTGCAGGATTCTCTTGGCGGGAACTCTAAGACTGTTATGGTAAGAGAAATCTCTTCTGATGGCTACACCGATCCTGTCATCAATAAAGGCACAGTTAGTGCGTATATTTCTAATACGTTGTAATTAGTACATAACAATTATTTATATGCATACAAATTCTTAAATGTAGCTGTTCTATACGGGAATCGAACTCGCAGCGTCGGCTTTTAAAAGGATACTTTGATTGGGGGCGTAGCTTAGCTAGTCGTCGATGAAGCTCACGGACGATGTAAGGAGTGTCAAAATGAAAGTGATGCAATTACTTCATGTACACAAATTATGAGATAGCTATTTCGAGCACGATCTCGGAAATAAAGTACGTAAGCGCTAGAAAACATGTTCTTTTACAAAGCTACGTTATGGATTTAAAAAATGGATTTTGTGAACTAAGATATAATTATTTAGTATGCTTTAAAAATAATTCAATGAATTAATTCGTAAAAATATTGTGGTAGAACGGAGAAATGTAACTAATTAACCTACTTTACATTTTTTTGTCCTATCGAGAAAATTTACATTTTATCGTGTTTTCCTTATATGCAATTCATGATCTTATAGTCAAAAAACATATAGTTATATAAAATTGAAAAACTCGCAGTATGTTTTTTTATAGGATAGGGGTGACAAACGAGCACACAGTCCATGTACACCTGATGTAAGTGGTTGCTGTGGCCCATACACATCTACATCTATCCTTGATTAAGAATCAAAATGCAGATGCGTTGTCACCCGTGAGGATTAAGATGTAATGCCTCGTTTCCAGTAAAAAGGGTCTCCGGTTCTCTACACTCACCATACGAAATACAGCAGCGTTGAGCTGCTATTTCACGCTGGTATTCTGTGAGAGCGTGGTCCCTCCCCGGTCGAGCCGACCCATTCATACTACACCTATACTTAATACTAATATAACTGCAGCATGGCTCTACTACGTAAAAAATGACGTTAAATCAAACGCTGGATCAGCGATATCAAGGCGTCATTAATATTATAGTGTTTTGTTTATTTTTGTTGTCTTTGAGACCATATAACTTAAATCGTCTACCAGTAACGGAAAATTCTGCCATATTTTTATGGTTTTTGGGTTCAGATTGCAACGATCGGTCCAGCGGAATCGAACTACGTGGAGACGATAAGTACTCTCCGCTACGCGAACCGCGCAAAGAACATCGAGAACAAGACTCACGTCAACAGCGAGCCCGGGGACGCTCTGCTCACTAGGTACGCCGTAGTTTACTAGTCACAAGTTCCAATTTCAATCCTTATTCTCCAATAGCTTGACTTAATTCCTCCCTCTCTGTTCCACCATCATCGTTGTCTGATGGTGACGCACGGCTGATCTCCATTCCTTTCTTGTCGATTTATCACGCATACGAACAAAACGGTTTGCTCCATCGTTCATCTTACTTACAGCAATGGAGTGGAATAAGTTGTCAGCGCCTGTCTTGTTACAATGTGGATATCAAAACATTTTTAATAGGGTGGGGTTACAAACAAAGACACATTCCATCTGATGGTATGTGGATACTGTGACCCGTAGACATCTACGTTTACTCTCGATTAAGAATTAAAATGCAGATGCTTTGTCACCCCTGAGGACTAAAATGGAATGCCTCGTTTTCAGTAAATAGGGTTCGGTTCACCATACGAGACATAGCAGAATTAATCTGCTATTTTACGCTGGTATTCTACTCTGGTCAACCGACCCATTCGTACTACAACCATATGAACCTCAGATGAACTAAAAAAGGTATATAAAGCGTAGCCTTTGTTATTAGTGTCGCCACAAAACCCAACTCCTTTAAGTTAAAAATAGTTGATAGAATCAGGCGTTACTTTGCGGAAATTCATTATAATATTAAAGATGTTAGGAGTTACTTTGCAACCATCAGCTCAATTAAATAAAATTATGTGTCTTACCTGGTTTGAAGAGCATCTCCGCCCTCCCTCAATTGCGTGCACTAATCCCGTCACCACTAATCCCAGGACCACTACTCCCAACAGTACAGTACAGTAGTGGTGTTGGGATTAGTGGTGACGGGATTAGTGCACGCAATTGAGGGAGGGCGGAGATGCTCTTCAAACCAGGTAAGACACAACATTTTATTTAATTGAGCGGATGGTTGCAAAGTAACTATTAACATCTTTATAAAAAATAGTTATTTTTTAACTCGGTGATGTATTTGTTTCAATTCTTGAGTAGTACATACATACTATTTAAATATTAAAAAATATTTATGGTTATAAGTTTCCAACGAATATTACATTTATTCCATGAAATGAATGAAATAAAATATCAGTGCCATAGGCTTCTACTCCGATCACTTGTTACACCCTATTTTTTTCCAGACGGTAAAAAAGGTCATCCAGTATATATCAATTATATATTATTATTATGTATCCTTGCACTTGTACCACTACTTGTACTACTGGGCTGCGCCGAAATCGGGTTAGTTAAATTATTAATTGTATTTCTTATAATACAGGTTCCAACAAGAGATCGACCAACTCAAGAAACAGCTAGAGGAAGCTGCCAATGGTACGTACCTTGTTCTTATTCAACAGTACGCTACGTACCTTCTGTCTTTCCTTCTTTAATCGAGGGCGCTACTAAACATATGCATGACATTGGTTACAATAAAAATATAATATAATAAAGAAAAAAGTTGATCGTCACAAGACGCCCGGCAGATGTGAAACATTATAGTTGATGTTAGAATTTATAATTAATGAAACCCAACAAAAAATGTGAAACAAAAGAAATAAAATACCAAGTCAAGTATACTATAGTCTAATAAAAAGGCATAGGAAAAACGAAATGTATAGTATACGCGTAGGCACTCACCAGGGAGTCGCGAGGGGTGGTACAGAGGGGGCATGACGGCATAAGAGAGCGTCATATTTGCCGTCAAGGAGTACGTGTCGGTTTCACTGCCTAGGCGCGACAAAACATGAACATAAACATGAATGAAATAGAAGAACGTTTAAAATTGCTCAGCACCCGTCACAATTTTTTCTTACAGACCAAAGAAAATCTTTCTCTCCAACGTCCTGTGCACTTTGAACTGTGAAATTTTTTGTTAAATAATTTTCTGTTCTTGGAGTAAGGTTTTGGAACTCCTTACCCCAGTCAATTAAAAGTGCGCAATAAGGGTTGCCAGGTCTTGAAACCGAAAAGCCGGACAGACAGCGAACTTAGCTGGACATTTTGGCGAGAAGGTCGGATGGACCCCCTTAATTTTTTAGTCTTACTAAAACGACAATTTTTTTAAAAGGAAAACAATGTTTGTTGTCATTTACCGTAAAATCTTCTTAAATTCTAATGAAATAACAACAATGGAATGAATCAGTCTTTTTTATTATTAATCGTTTAAATATCATTATAATATTAATTTCAGTAATTGAAATAGTATGTATATATACATGAAAAATGTAAAGAAATTGTCAAATTTAAAACGCGTCACAAAAACCGGACAGGCCGGACACGCAACCACTATCCGAACGCCTGGCAATACTATGCTCAATCCTTAAATGTGTTCCAGAGACCGGTTAAGGAACATTATTTTTCTCTCTAAGCCTCTCTTCTTCCTCAGTATGATCATTTATCTACCTATAGAATAGTGTATTTTTAATACAGAATTTGGTTTTTTTTTTTTCTAATTTCGTGCACCCTACACGTTTTTCTTTTTCTTATTTTTATTTAATTATTCTAAGTTGTCTGGAAGTTTGCTATGTACTGATAGGACCGTTAATTTTTTCCTCAATATTTGTTAATTTTTTGTTATTTTTGTCTTTCATTGGTATGCAATAAAGAATATTATATACATGTTTCACATCAAAAAAAAGGCTGTATTGACCAGGCGTTACTTGGTGCGGTGTGTTGCCATGTGTGACGTGGAGAGGCGTTGACTGTGATTAGTGGAGCAGAGAGACGAGATGAGCGCGACCGCCATCTTATTGTTGTAAAATTTATGTGTTTGATGGGTTTAGCGATAGAAAACCGAAAGTTGCTTATTTCCTTTGAAAAGTAAATTACGACTTAACAATAGTTTTTTTTTATCAGCTCGAAAATGACCACTACTGGAGATAGGGACTTTTTGCGTTATAGATCATAGATCAGAGCAGTGATTTTCCTTGGGCATGTGCGAGTGCCTCCACTACGCAGGAGAAAATCTTATGGGGTAGGGGATAGTAATTACTAAGCAGTAGTAAATTAGTAGTTAATAAAATATGACCTCAACCAGTGTCAAGTCGTTCAGAAGTTACACGATCACTAACAGACGCACCAACGGTTTAACTCGTATATAGAAGGATTACCACAGTTAAAATAAGAGAAAAAAAAATGTGGAAAAGTAGAGATTTGTAGTAACAGTAATGTTAAGATCATTACACGTGTAATAAGAATTTTCTCCATTTTTACTGAATGTTGACTAAAATAAAATAAATTTTCTGATATTATCTGTAATGATATTTCAAATCACACGTTTTCAGCTTTTCGTTGATTTTTGGAACACTCTATATAAAGATATTTATTATAGAAATCGAGGAAGAGGGGGAAGAAGAAGAAATCAGCGAGGGAGAGCTCACCGATGACACTCTCACCGATCCGGAGCTCGACACACTCGACCCAGAAGAGAGGAAAATACAACGTAGGATCAGAAGAGAAGAGAAGGTATAATCTCATTATTATCGTCTTATGCCCGTCTATCTACTATTGGACATACACTTTTTCCGAATCAGAGTTTAGCATAATTGTCAACTTTGGCAAACAGATTGATAATAGCAGTCGCCTTCTTCATGCTGTTCAGGAATCATGCCTTGTTGCAGCTATATTATGGTTGTAGCACGGATGAGTTGGCTCGACCGGGGAACGGCCACGCTCTCACAGAACACCAGCGTTAAATAGCAGCTTAACACTGCAGTGTTTTCTATGGTGAGTGTAGAGAACCGGAGACCATTTTTATTGGAAACGAGGCATTCCGATTCCCATCTCAGTCCTCAGGGGTGACAACGCATCTGCGTATTGATTCTTAATTGAGATATCTATGGGGCACCGCATCTATTTACCATCAGGTGGAGTGTGTGCTCGCTTGTCACACTTATTATATAAAAAACGCAATCTAGGGACTGTGTGTCCGTTTGCCACCTTTACCTTTACAGCCGATTGGAAGACCACTTCTAAATATAGGCCTCACCCCTAGATTACCTCAAAAGAAGGATATTTTCGATAGTTACCACTCTTGGCAAATATGATTGCCAACTGCAGTTTTTTTTATTCCGCTGGTATCAGGAAGATGCTGCTTCCCATCTCCTGGTTCGGTATCCCTCTGTCACCTCTTACGATAGCCATAGGATGCTATGGTAGTGGTTATTCTTACACGACCACCACATGATTACCGTTCTATAAAAAAATGCATTGTTTGAAATCGCATATTTTTCAACGAAATCGATCTTTCACAAATAATTTTTTATTTCAGGAGAAGCTGAACAGAGAGAAAGCACACCAAGCGCGGAAAGTTCTAGAAGAAAAGAAGGCCGAGTTGCAGAGGACCAAGTGAGTATACCGTTTATAAAAAGAAAAAATTGGTTTCTATTTTAGTAAAACCCTATTTAAAGAACTAAACAAGTGGTTAGTTAAATTTTTTGTATTAACGACTTCTATATTAATTGATAACGACATCGATGGGGTCCACGTCAATTAAGTTATTATGGATAACTCAAAAACTACTAGTCAGATCTTGATCAAATTTGGGACCACATGAGAAGCACTTTCAAATAAAAAAAGAATTATCAAAATCGGTTCACATAGAAAAAAGTTACCACGTTTTGCTACACACTTTAAACACACTAAAAAAATATACCTATACCTACTCCTTTTTAAAGTCGGTTAAAAATATTTCTACATAATAGCCTTAGAATTCGGTAATATGTTGCTTTATACTATATTTTATGATTAAAATATAAGCTTTTATGTGCAAATTATTTTACTCCATTTAGCTCTTTGAAGGATTTACATTTTTTAAAGACCGCATTTTATGAAAATTACCAGCTCAAATATCTGTTATATGGGTATATGCTACTCTTAAAGTAGGAGTATACACTATTAAAAAAAAAGAACAATTAAAATAATTTTACACGTGACAAACATAATCTTTTTTTGACGTCCGTTAAAATGAATGCCTAAATGCATTTTATTTGGCAGCAAATGGTTTAGTGTAATGGCCAATAGTTTCAATATTTCAGAGTTCCCTGTCAGGTTGGAAGACCTGGACTCATGCCTAACGTGTTTTTATGTTAAAGGCGGTGATCTAGGTGCATGATCACAAGAATTAACCGTAGCTATATTTAGAGTAGAGATGGGCCTAATATTCATTTCATATTCGATATTCAGCAGCTTTACCGAATACGTAATCGGTCGAATATTCGACTAAATCACTGAACATTCGTTTAGTGGTACTCAATGTCCACTGTACTGAAATGTACGAATTCAGTAATGCCATGTCTTTCATAATTTTACAACTGAAAGTATATTTTATGTTATGTACTTGACATGTTATGTTTTTGAGGCACTGTAGATTTATTTCTAATTATCGCAAACAGAAAGCTTGATAAAATATTTCTGGAATCAAACAAAGAAACATTACTTTACATAAATACATTTCACTTAACTTTGATCGTCATTTTAAAAGAGTAGATCACCTGCCACTCATTTTTATCATATAATTATTTATATTTACTAAGAATAACGCAAAGAAATACTTTTTTCTCACCATAATAGTCAAAACATAAGCATGTGCCGGCAATTTGCTCAGTACTAGATGATGCAACAACATGTCAGGTGTGGCGGGGTAGCGAGGGGCAGGGTAATAAATTGGTTAGGTACCGAGGTGACCCTGCCGAATATTCGATTCGGTAAAAGTTTTACCGAACTTTCGGCCGAATATTCGTATTCAGTGAAATCTATATTCGGCCCTTCTCTAATTTAGAGTCGTCAGCGAAAAAGTTTGAAAACCGCTGGTAGAATCAGGGACTAGACAAATAAAACGAAACAATGTTTCTCAAACTTTTTAGCTTAATCTTATTTTCGCAAATTATAAATTCACCCAACAGAAAACAACAAGAAGAGTTAAAGGAGAAGCTGCAGCGCTTGGAGTCAAAGGTGCTTGTTGGCGGCGAGAATCTCTTGGATAAGGCTGACGCTCAAAGAAAACTCCTGGAGCAAGCTGCAAAGGAGTTGGAGCAGAGACGTCTCAACGAGCTTCGTCTGCAGGAAGACTTGCAGAAGAAAGAGGTTAGTAGATAAGATACGAAAGAAGTAACTTTTTAAAAACGGTTCACCATTCTGTACTATTTCGGTTTATTGCATGTCTCGAATGCAGACTTCATGGCGGTTCCACGGCGCAGTGGCTTAATTAAGTGAATTGCTAAAATGGACCACAAATAACTGTTCCGAGTCTGGGTGTTTGCCCTTGTGCAATTTATGTTTATTTGTGGTTATTGTTATAATCTGCCTCTATGGAGAAAATCCTAGTTTGTAACGTTTGAAAAAAAGAAAAAATAGATAAAGAAAGAAATTATTTTCTGTACAAGTCAAAATAAGTTTATTAAACGCGGTAAAATCCGTATATACATATAGGTTTATTCAAAAATTGTAAAAAATAAAATAAAACTAAATTCCATGATGTCTTACTGTGTATTGGCAGTGTAAAAATATCCACTACCCAATACACTACCCCATACCCATATCATCCCGTGAGTGTTGTTAGAGGCGACGTAAGGAACAAATGAGGCGAAGGGCAGCGTCGTCTTCGCTTGCTAAGCTTGGCATTCTATGGGGGTGGCCTTTGTTCAGCGGTGGGCTTTAATAGACTGTAACGATAAATGATATCTATACACATATACTAAGGCCAACGAGAAGCGATTCCAAATGTAAATAAAACCAATGCAAGGTTATTAGGAATAGCAGGGGTGCGTAACTTTTTGATAGTTAGATTATATCTTTAAGTAAACAATATAGTTTTAAAAAATGTCTAGCAATTAAATAAATGCTTCCTGCGCCATCTTTCCTGTATGGGTATTTATTATTAGGTCAAGTTTCTTTAACATATTTGGAGGTATTAATAACCATATTTTTTTTCATTCGCAGTAAAGCTAGTCACCTAAAATTAAAAATTAAATTAAAATTATACATACTTTACTTACATGCATCTTTAATAAATGAAGAAAAGTTTTATTATTACAGTTGTTGCTTTTTAATTAACTTTAAGATAACTTTAAAGTACACTCCGAACCAAGAAGTTTTAACTAAAACTACTAAACAACATTCATGTATATCCTATTCCTATACGTACCTTTGGACGTTTCGTTTTTGGAAAATTAAAATCTGTTGATTTATCTCTCGACTTACTTGGTTGTGGCTCCATCATTAACCATTCTTAATAAAAAACAATTATCAACAAAACAAAATAACAATAATTAAATAAACAACAATTACTAAAATGGTCTCCCGAATGTTGGCGAACCCGTCTTGACCCTGACATGTCTTTACCAGGCAAACGAGACATTATGGAAAGAGATAGATAATAGATTGTCAACTCCACAGTCGTTTTTAAGGTAAATGACCTTTCGTATCGCTGCTAGTTGGCCGTACTATAAATAAAATGGAAGTGTCTGTCTACATTATAAAAGTAATAACTGGATTCTTTTAAGCACCGAGGGTTATTAGCATACTAGACATGAATAAACCATTTTTAATATTTTTGTCGAACCGATGGTGATAAAACTTTACGAACACATGGAGAGCAATACCAGAAGTGATCTAGGCAATATTTTACGAAAAAATTGAGGTTTTTTTCCGAAAACTCGAAAAACGGATAAAAATGGCCATTGATCATTATCTCATTATGAACTACATCATTAACTTGAATTTAAAGATGTCACTCAAGTATTTATACGTGGTAGAGCAACTATATTATGGTTGTAGCACCATGAAGGACCACACTCTCACAGAATACCAGCGCAAAATAACAGCTTAATACTGCTGTATTTCGTATCTTGAGTGTAGAGATCCGGAGACCCTTTTTTACTAGAAATGAGGCATTACAGTACCGTCTTTACCATAAGGGCACACGGGGCCCGTGACCAGGGCGCTATTGTCACGGGGGCCCCCGTGACGAAAAGCGTCGGCCTTATTCGCTTACGCTATTCAATCTTTTTTCTATTTTATTAAAATGTAACCCGACAGGAAAATTATAGAATAAATGAGGGCGTTGTTAGTGACCTTCTGACAACCCTGGGCAATGACAAGCCACACATTGCCAAGTTAGCCAGAAAAAGTGGCATTGGCAGATATCCTAGGTATAAAATATGTATCTAAACATTTTTGTCGGGCTGGTTTTTATTTAATTTTCGGTAATCTATGTATTTATAATCTATGAGCTAAAAGTATAATTTCGTACTGTTTAATAAAAATAACACTTCAAAAGATTTAACGGCAAATGATTTATTTAATATGATAATTATTATCTACCACAATGAATAGATTTTATAGCAAATAATTGTTACGATCCTTATTTTTAGACAAGTGAAGCCAAGATTTGTATTTAATAAATAAATAAAAAAACACGTATTGATGTTGATAGATAATATTTTCTTTTTTTGAAAGCGATTTTAGGAAAGAAACGTAAAAGTTTACATTTTCCTAAGAAATTATCGTCCCCGCTATGGAATCAGTTAAATATTTTACCTCATCACTGACCTCGATATATAAAGGTCAGTGTGTGTCTATATATTATAGAGGTCAGTGTACCTCATTGCAAAGTGCCGCCGCTCTGGTGGTAGAAAAAGTCGTGGAGTCGCGGGCATTAATGACGTGTTATTTGATTTTTACCAATTGACTATAATGAATATAACATTATAGTAGACAAATGTTTTTGTCGTTCACTTTTTTTTTACTTTCCAACAGGGCCGCAAATTCTTGTGTGCCCAAGGGCCCCGGTATGACCTAAAACGGCGTTGGGCATTACAAGGGGTGACAACGCATCTGCGTGTTGATTCTTAAACGAGGATAAATGTAGACTGTGTGCTCGTTTGTCACCCTTATTATATTATATAAAGAAAAGAAAACCTGGGGGGAGGGGGGGGGCGGTTTAGTAAACAATAATAATATACATTCTGCCTTATCTATTATTAACGAGCTTCTATTAGCTTGACCTGTGCAATTTTATGATGCAACTTTGACCCACTTCCGGACGTCTTCATAATTACAGACCCGACAAGGTGCTATTATGTGGAAATTATTTTTTTATGAAAGTCGGCTTTACATTTTTAAGTTTAATTATATTATCCTCTAGAGTGAATTAAAGAATATTACCAGTTACTCGACTCTACCGAATCAGTAATTCATTCTTTGGGCGATGTATACGCTTTTACAACAAAATCCCAGAAAATATACAAAACTTGTACACAAAGTTCAAAAATGTTACATATTAAACTAAGTTTTTATAAAAAGGGTTATTATTATATTAAGGAATTTATGGATGATAATAACCCCTGGGAAAGGTGATCGCTACGAAGCTATTTCTAATTTGTCTTGTATTGTTAATCGTAAACAAGATTGTAAGCTATTATTGAAAAAAAAAATAGTCCCGCTGGGTTTCTTGCTGGTTCTTCCCAGGACAGTTTTTTTTTTTTTTTTTTTTTGGTAAATGAAAAAAGTGACTTTTAATAATTATTCTTGTAATATATATTTTATAAAAAA
>DWHP01001112.1:0-16955 GCA_018247895.1 Parnassius honrathi
ATATATAAGCTCGTTAGGTACCAAAATGAAAGTGGTGTAACATTACACAAATAAGGTAATTTGCAGCTAATATTAAACAAATTAAAACTATTTGATAATATAAATACTTAAAAATCTGTTACTAATCTTAATATCATGTGGTATACATGATATTAAGATTAGTAATATCATGTCTTCTATCAATCTTAATATCATGATATTAAGATTAGTAACATGTTTGGCTGTATATTACTGTGTTTTGATAAACAATAAAATTCAATACTATAATAACAAAGTCACCAACAACAGATTATTGTCAAGTGTATATTAATTAACAGGTTTCCAAATGTACCTAGACTAAAATTATGGCTTAAAAACATAAATATTGTGAATTGGCGTCCGAAACAAAATGATCATATTTTTTCTGAACATTTCTCGGACGACTGTTTTATTACACATGAGAACTACACCACTTTGAAAAAGTGCAGTATGCCGACAATATTTTCTGGTAGTACCAGTACCAGTAAGTATAAAAGTATTAGATTGTTATTTCAGATGTTTTTTATTTCTTCTTTCCTCATTTTCCCATAAACTCAAGGGCCATAGCCAAGTGTCGAAAGGTCGCCTGATGATGTCAAGCCACGTTGGATGTGTGTCAGTGGGCTGCGGCTAGAGGAGATTCCTCTCCCTGTACCGCTGTACTCGAGGTGGAGTCGTCAGGGAAGAGGAGTGTTGGTATGGCGATTGACGATGCGACGCCACTCGACTATCCTTCGCGACTTAGGTGCACCACTTGATGCTTCCAAGTGCTCGTGTTTTCCTGGCTCCATTTACATATCGAGCTCGGGGAGTCCGTAGTGCAGGTGGAGTCAGTTGGGCGGCTGGCACCGGAGGGGCCGCAGGTGTGCATGAAAGCGTTTTCGTGGCCCCGTCAATTTGCGGCGGAGGTAGAACACCATGGGGTTTTAGTAAGTGAGAGATTTAATTCTCCCTCGAGTCTCAAGATTTAATTTGTGCTTTAACTTCGTAGTGGCCCTACTTTAGTCCATTTCTTATTTACGAATTCTGGCCATCGTTTACATTCACGGTTTTTGGCAGCTTCCTCTTGCGCAACATCCACCGGCAAAGGCAATTAAGTGTTCGATAAAAAACCCATGGTTTGCGATATGTCAAGCCCCCTAAAATACGTGGCACTGCCGAAGCTGGAAAGCTTAGAACGATAAATTTAGGAATGAGGATATCGGCAGTAGGACCAGAGTGATCGACATCGCCCAACGGATTAGTAAGCTGAAGTGGCAATTGACCGGCCATATAGCTCGAAAAACCGATAACCGATGGGGAAAAAAGGTACTCGAGTGGCAGCCTCGTACCGGCAGATGTAATGTCGGAAGTACCCGTACTAGATGGAGTGAAAACCTGGAAGTTGATGGATGCTAGTGACTCACGACCGTGCTTTGTGGCATTCCTTGTGGGAGGCCTACGTTCAGCTGTGGACTTGTGAAGGGCTTTAATGATGATGAATGATAATGGCATTATATTAATATGATACATAAATAGAATGGACGTTACAGGAAGAGTCCATCTATCCATAGAGTTTATTCTTTTTATTTAGGTATAGGTAGAGTAAAGAATTTTTATCGATATATTTTGTCACACTGTCTTATCCTTATTATTAGTTCAGCGGACGTGCACTTCTGCTGTCAGCGCCAAAATGGAGCAAATCAAATTGCCTCATCATGTCACGGTGTATAGCCAGTCCAGCGTACTTGTATATATAGAAGTCAGTGTTTATCACCCATATAATATAATAAATAGCTAAAGGCTAGCCCACTTCAGACAATCGAAGTTTGTTCGAACTCATTCAAACGACAATGGCGAAAAAATTGTTGATGGAATTATTAAGCTTCTACTTATGTCACCGTTACAGATATCAATAAAATAATTTACTGTTTTATCTAACTACTACTGTTTGGTCTTACCGAAGTCTGGAATATCGTCATATCTATAAATAATTCAAAACTTATACCGTACAGTCTAGGCCGATGTGTACTTTAATCACAAAACTCTTTTCAATATATCCTAATGCATTATTTTAGGATTCCCTCTATGCTAGTAATTACTCTATATAAACATAATTATATTGACTAGTTGTTGTCGTTATAACGATTTACCGAAGGCAGGTAAAATTCTTATACCATACAGCCTAGTGTGATGTGAACTTTATTCAGACTGGAAAATGTTTGGTTCCTGACTTCCTGCAATAGTATAACTGAAGATAATATTATTCAAGATTTCAAATTCTATCTTTTTACATATTTTTCATTTTTAGACGCAAGAAAAACAATATTAACAAAAAATTGTTTGGGAGTTCACTATTGCCCTTTCGAACTCTCGAAACGGTAGCTAACGCACAATCGAATTTTACCTTGATTGGTTAAAACAGTAATACAAGAAGGTAAAACTCATTATATAAACCCCGGCAGATAGTTACGAGTAGTAACGCGGGCTACCTTCATATTAGAAAAAGAATTAGTGTTCCGAGAGAAAAAAATTAAGACCCGTGAAACATAGTAAATTCCACGCGGGCGAAGTCGCGGGAAACAGCCAGTACAGCTAGTAGTACAGCTAGTAGTAGAGGGTAGTGGTATACTCTAAATGAAGCAGCCTAGTTATACCTTCTCCCTGATAGCAAACATCGCCCATCCAGTGCAATGTGGCATCCGAGCAAAAAAATTATAAACACATGTACGTGTATGTAGGTCTCATTTACCTAGATGACATTTTGATTCAAATGATATAAATCTCGCAGATGCAAGTGCTTCTCGTCCTTAATAAAAGAACATTAGTGCATTTTAATCTAAGCACGCACAACGGTAAATCTCGGAAAAACGAGGAGCGGTTTTTTAGGTAAATATAGGTTCGACTCACGAAATTACGAATTCATTAACAACTTACCCTTTAATTTAAGTAATAACATTACACGAGAAAATATTAACACATAATTAAAATCTTACGCCTACTTAACTTGGCACTTAGAAATGAACTTACTTAAAGTATCTGATTTTAAAAAATTGGTGTGAGAGAATGAGTAAGTCCGGTTAGTTATTTTACAATCATTTTAGGTATTTTTCTGTTTCGTCATAACATTTGTTTGAAAGGTAAGAGCGGAGTCTTCTTGCAGTTATAGAATGATAATTCATATATAGGACATTGTTTGCTTATTTTATTGTAAACAGACGTACCCCGGAACTAAAAGAATATTTTAATGAATGCTGAGCGAACTTGTGGAATAGAACAAATTACGTATTTTCGACGTTTATTTATTTCTGTAAAGGATTTTGCGATGCGGCAAAAGAACTGTTTGTAGAATAAAATGTTAGCGTACCAGTTATTGTACAACTGATTAGTTGAAAAATGATAGGTCATAAAGCAGCCACTTTCAAAATGACTCTGTGTTCTCCAGCTTCTTTAAATTAGTTTTTGCATGACCACCCTGGCAACAAATACAGTTATAGTAGAGTTATATTAGAGAAAATGATTACGGTAGATTGATCGAGTAAATTATAATGATAGTTCATGGGTCACTGAGTAAAGACGACTGTCTAAACACCGATACGAATACGCACATGCAATCCTCGAATTCGCGCTAAAAAACCGACATCGAATGACAACAGGGAATACTGGGGCCGAGTACCGAACATAGCGTTTACATGTTTGTACTCGTGCCTATTCGTCTGTGCTCGGCGAGTATCTAAACGTTCCAGTGGGCTTAAACACAAAAGTCGCAAAAGAAACTTTGACTTTAAAATAATTTATTATGTCATTTTTAAACAATGACATATTTTATATAAAAATGTTTCTTCTTTCTTTTTACAAAAGAAGTCAATACCTGCGGTTTTACGCCGTCTATCAACGATAATTAATTAATTGCACCTAGACCGACAGACCCTTGTCATCACCGTCATAATCATCATTACCACAACCCATCTCAACTCCACCGCTGAACGTAGGCCTCAACTATGGACTGCCACACTGCACGCACCTGAGGTTACAGCCACTGAGCCACTGATTCTTCGACACTCCATTTAGTATGGTGTCGTCCAAAACTGCGCTGGCCGGTACGAGGCTGTTACCATTTTGATTAAGAACCCTGAATGAGTAAGAACCAAAATGTAGATCCAGTGCTATGCCTCATTGCATAAAAGGGTTTCCGGTTCTCTTCTGTTATCCGTGACAGCCTATTAAAGTCCACAGCTAAACATAGGTCTCCCCCATACATTACCTCATAGGGGGGATACTTGCCATCGTTGGCACGCTCGGCAGTCGGGTTGGCAACCGCAATTTTTTTAGTCACAATTAGGGACGAATTGAGACGCTGCTGCCAGTCCTGATTTGTTTCCCTCTGTCGCCTCTTACGACACTCACGGTATGATATGGGGTGGTGGGTATTCTTACACCGCCACTACACGGCTTTCCAGTTCTCTTCACTCAACATGAAACATAACTGCGTTATGCTGCTATTGCTGAAATCTAGCGTGAGCATGGCCTTTTCTTCCTTCATAAGCCTAGGTTTTCTGGTCTAGAACGTAAGAAATAAGCAGAGACGTCAGTACATAGAATATTTTTTTTAATTTATTTATATGAATCCAGTGCAAATGTCGATGAAACCTAGCCCATCCTAGATCATATAATTCGTACAACGGTTTTTGTTTTAGAATAAAGGTGACAAACGAGCACACAGTCCACCTGATGGTAAGTGGATGCTGTGGCACATGGACATCTACATTTATACTCGAACAATGTCTGCATAGTGATAAGAATCAAATTACAGGTGCGTTGTAACCCGTTAGGACTAAAATGTAATGCCTCTTTTCTAGTAAGAAGGGTCTCCGGTTCTCTACACTCACCATACGAAACACAGCATTTTTAAGCTGCTATTTTACGCTGGTATTCTGTGAGAATATGAGTCTTCCCGGTGGAGACAACCCATTCGTGCTACAAGCATAATATAGCTGCAGCGTAGCTGTACCACGTATGAATGTGTATATATTTACATAATATAATAATAATAATAATGTCCTCCAGACCGAATTTCAGTCACGGCGGCCAACATCAATGGAGTCTAGCCATCGGCGCAGGACAGGATTATAGTGCCCAAGTGTATGCGCAAGCACAACTGCACTCTCTATTACCTCACTCTCCTCGCCTCTCTCCGGGAGAAAGATCAGGCGCAGGACCAACGGCTTTACGTGCTCTCCGAGGTGAGGCACCGCCAACTTCCTGACTCCAGGCAGCTACTGAGAATTTCTTGATAGCAAAACTCAATAATTGATTTTTTGGCCAGACCCAGGATTCGAACCCAGGACCTCATGATCAGCAGTCGCACTACTACAACCCCTAGACCAACGAGGCATTTATATACATATATATATATATATATACTTAAAATTTGTTACTAATTTAATATCATATATACCAACATGTTTGGCTGTATATTACTGAGTTTTGATAAACAATAAAATTCAATAGGGTAGTCGAGTTCATTGTCTATAATACTTATCGATGTTCTTTCTTACCCATATCTGTTAACAAACAAAGTCGCCAACAACAGATTATTATCAAATGTTGATTAATTAACAGGTTTCCAACTAAACCTAGACTAAAGTTATGGTTTAAAAGCATAAATATTGTAAATTGGCTTCCTAAACAAAATGATCATATTTGTTCTGAACATTTCACAGACGACTGTTTTATTAGACACGAGAACTGCACCACTTTGAAAAAGTGCAGTATTCCGACTATATTTTCTAGTAGTACCAGTACCAGTAAGTATAAAAGTATTAGATTATTATTTCGAATGTTTTTTTTTACTTCTTCTTTCCTAATTTTCCCACAAACTCAAGGGCCATAGCCAAGTGTCGAAAGGTCGCCCGATGATGTCGAGCCACGTTGGATGTATGTCAGTGGGCTGCGGCTAGAGGAGATTCCTCTCCCTGTACCGCTGTAGTCGAAGTGGAGTCGTCAGGGAAGAGAAGTGTTGATATGGCGATTGGCGATGGGATGCCACTAGACTATCCTTCGCGACTTTGGTGAGGCTGCACCAGTTGATACTTCCAAAAGCCCGTTTTTTCCTGGCTCCATTCACATATCGGGCTCGGGGAGTTCGTAGTGCAGGTGGAGTCAGAGGCCGCGAAGGGTAGTGTGCCTTGTGTTTCCGGTGCGCCTTATCGGAGTAGAAAAACGGGAAGGAGGTCGGGAACTAAGGAGGGGCTGCCATTGGGCGGCTGGCGCCGGGGGGCCACGGGTATGCGTGAAAGCGTTTCCGTGGGCATCAATTTGCGGCGAAGCTAGAACACCATGGGGTTTTAGTAAGTACGAGTCTAGAGATTTAATTCTTTCTCGAGTCTCAAGATTTAATTTGTGTTTTAACTTCGCAGTGGCCCTACTTTAGTTTATTTCTTATTTACAAATTCTGGCCATCGTTTACGTTCACGGTTTTTGGCAGCTTTCTTATGCGCAACATCCACCGACAAAGGCAATTAAGTGTTCGATCAAGAACCCATGGGTTGCTATAAGCCGAGCCTCTAGGGGGCTCGACTTATCGCAACTCATGGGTTCGTGCCGCAGGAGTGAAAGCCTGATAAGACTTACAGGAAGTTGATGGGTGCAGATGGTTCAGGACCGTGCTTTGTGGCATTCCTTGGGGGAGGCCTTTGTTCAGCAGTGGACTTGTGAAGGGCTTTAATGATGATGAATGATAATGGCATTATATTAATATGATACATAAATAGAATGGAAGTTACGGATAGAGTCCATCTATCCATAGAGTCTCTATTTATTTAGGTATAGGTAGGGTATAGAATTTTTATCGATGTATTTTGTCACACTGTCTTATCTCTATTATTAGTTCCATGGACGCGCACTTCTACTGTCAGCGCCAAAATGGCGCAAATCGAATTGCCTCATCATGTCACGGTGTATAGCCAGTCCAGCGTAGTTGTATATATAGAGGTCAGTGTCTGAGCAGCATTTACTGCCGAATTTATTATTACTGCTGCGTCGCTCGCACCGCCGAACACTCTTCTTTAAATTCGGCTCCAAACTGACTCTAACGCTATCTCCAAAACCGTTGGCTCAACAATTAGATGCAACCTTGGGAGTTGGTCGGTCGATATCGGTTTCTTTAATTAAAATAGGCGCGACAACTCAAAATGCATCCCCACATTGGAGCTTGTTCAGTCTTTCGTAGGAGAGAGAGTTCATAAACAAGAAATATTCTCTAGTGGCAGCCTCGGACTGGTAAGCGAAGTGTAGGGCGGACCTCCATTAGATGGAGTAACGACTTGGTAAGAAATGCAGGAAGTCGATTGACGCATGTGGCTCAGCACCAGGCTTTGTGACATTCCTTGGTTATACCACAGCCTATGTGCGACAGCGGACTTGTGGAGGCTGTTAATGATCATGAGGATGACGACGATCATATTGATGATTAGCATGAAATAATGGGATACACTCAGTATCGTAATGCACCTACGACGTTTTAATCAGATATATCTCAACTATGTCCTCGTCTAGACCAAACTAACATCATCTCCAACGTTTGAATGCCAAGAACAATAATTATTATGAATCATCAAAAGGACTAACGTGTGCCGAAGTTAATGTAAATAAAGTCTGGTGACTTGACAAACACACGCTGTTGTATTAGTACCCTCATGGTGCCCACACGAGTTGAATGAGAAACATGGCACCTCGCCACACTTTTCACCGAACGCTTTCCAATGAAACCTAATGTGAAGTCCTGAGTTGAGAATGATCGGGGGATCGTGCGTGGTAGCGGCGTGTGCAGCGTAGGGGAGTTGGGGGAATTGGGAGTAACAAGGAAAACTCGTTATTGTAATCACTAATAATCAGTCTTATAATTCTTTCACATTTACATATCTTTAAAAACTAGTCAAGTATGGTATCTCCATTCAGTCGTTTTTGGCTATCATTACCATAAACATGATTAAAATTAAATAAAAAAAGTAGTTGTGATTCCAATTACCCACATGTAAGGAGAATGAAAGTCAGTCTATGAGGCAATAAGAGTCAAAAATATGAAACAAAGAAAGTAACAAAATTATTATCTCTTTTAACAAACAAATAATAAATAACAATGGACGGTGGACATGAGCGTGTTTGTCGTGCATGCCGAATGCTCCGTCCCTCTGCACGCTTGGACAAAACAGTCATTTAGGCCGTATCCTAAGTTCCTAAGTTTTAAATTTGCTTTATTATTCATGCAAAAACATCATCAAATTTGTATGTAAATATTATAAGTATTTTTTTATAGAATAAGAGTGACAAACGAGCACACAATCCACCTGATGGTAAGTGGATGCTGTGGCCCATGGACATCTACAGTTTTATCTTCGATTAAGAAGCAAAACGCAGATGCGTTGTCATCCATGAGGACTAAAATTGAATGCCTCTATTCCAGTAAAAAAGGGTCTCCGGATCTCTACACTTACCATATGAAAAACAGCAGTATTAAGAG
Source organism: Parnassius honrathi (assembly GCA_018247895.1). Classification (NCBI taxonomy): domain Eukaryota; kingdom Metazoa; phylum Arthropoda; class Insecta; order Lepidoptera; family Papilionidae; genus Parnassius; species Parnassius honrathi. The sequence continues at coordinate 8,519 of DWHP01001112.1, forward strand.
GGTAGACGGTCTGCGCGGGAATTAAAAAGTAGGTATTTGAAGAAACTATTGCCGTCCCTCACCTCTGGTCTCCATCCGAAGAATGCGATAGGGACAACTGCAGTTCAAAACGATTTTACCTACAAAAACCATGACCGATCGTCGTTTCGTATTCCCCTGTTTTCTCCTCGAAAACTAAGCCAATTAAATTATGTTTGGTATCAAAATTTAAAGGAAGAATAGATCTATGCTTCTATCATTTGCTTTTATCTTAAAAGCTTTTCAAATTCTTTTGGTAGCCGTCTGATTACGGAGGTAAAAACGGGGCATTTTTTTTAGGTTTTTGGAAAGTCATATTAATTTTTGTAATAATTTTTTGTAAAAAAGTAAATGACAGGGGCATGCCTTCAATAGATCTAGACTTTTTTAAACATAAACGATTACTCTAGAGCCATTATCCAGAAAGAAAAGTGGGGAATACATTTGTATGGGAAAAATGCAGCCCGTCTCTGCCATTTTACACTGGTATTCTGTGAGTGCGTGGTCCTTCCCCGGTCGAGCCGACCCATTCGTGCTACAAACATAATATAGCTGTAGCTTGGCTCTTTAAAGAAAAAAGATTTCAAACACTTATTTTTTATACTAATAAGAATTACACATGTTATTGATGTCAGTAACTGGGTGACCGAGCTTTAGTTACTAAAGCTCCGTTACTAATTTTGGTAAATATTGTCTATATTATATTGTAGATATATATACAATAGGATGATGGATCCTCTTGAGCAGCCATAACACGCCAATGCACTTAGAATCATAAAGAGAACCGGACACCTTCTACTGATAGATAGCCATTCCATCTAATCTAGTCATCAAGGATGACGATGGATCTCATTTCTTGCGTGGGTCACGACCGATTGATCAATATATTCATTATTGTATACCAGTATATTATTATATAGTGTTATCGCTCTGAAAGCGATTTCTTCCAGACAACTCTTTTACGCAAAGGACGGATGTTCACAAAGCGTGAGGAAGTCTACTTAATAATGCACATTTACTTAAGAGAAAAAAAAACATCCACTTATCACCACGTGAATTGTATGCAGCTTAGTCACACTTGTTGCAAATATCAAAAGTATACTTACAGCGGGACACCAAACACATGTTTCATATGCATAGCCTATGCAATTACCGCACGTTACTAAGTTACGACAATTTGAATCACATGAAAACATATTAAACTTTAACAAAAAGATTATAATAACCGAAATCATTTTGAAACAGTTTCCATAGATCGAAGTGGTGTGTTCACGTTCACGAATAGTGATAAGTGATTCACAAATGTTATTTATCCTTACTTATTACACATCAAATACCGTGCATTGTATGACATTGGGCAAAATTATTCGTAATTGGTATTACTTAAAAAAATATTACTTTTGTTATATCAATAATAATAAAAGGTTAAGTGTAGGTAATCAATATATATCATATAATAATATCTTCAACTTCTATTTAAGTAATACCAATTATGAATAATTTTGCCCAATGTCATACAAATCATCAAAAAAGGTCATCCAGTATACGTATATGTGCCATATTTTAGCATTTTCTTTGTTGTTTCTGTATAATATTTAGTAATTTTAATATAATATTTAGTAATTTAAATTTCTTTAACAGGTTTTCTTGGTGGAATCACGCATGCATGATATTAATTATAAAAATCATCAGTCTGCGACAATCCACTCAGGAACAAAGGCCTCTACTGAGACGCGCGGTCGTTTATCTCGGTCTTCGCTTTCATGCTATAGTTGCTACTAGCCACCTTGCGCAGATCACCATTCCATTTACTCAGGAGGTGTCCCACATTACGTTTGCTTACATCCTGTGATGATTACATATCTTATCTACTTCAAGGGTTGTCACTTCTGCGATAAACGTGGCTAGTCCACGCAAACTTTGAAGCCTAAGTCAGTTATCTTTTTTCTCCGGCGGATTTCTTTATGATAAATTTTATTAAATAGAGAAACTATATCTATTCTACAAAAAGTCGCTGTGCGGTTTTGAGATTATCCATTAGCCATAATGTCAGGGTCCAAGTTTCGGTACTGGACCATGTTACCGTAAGTGTTCGGCTACTACTTATTGTAGTTAGTCTTTTGTCTTCAGAATATGTGGTAACGGCAAGGAGAGAACTCAACAGAGCCGTCATGTATATTGTATACATTATAAATAAGTACTTTTTCTCATTTCTTAATAAATCTTTCAACCCGGAACAATTATTATCTGTATCTCTTAAAACTTGTCTCGTGTGAGAATGGAACTCACGACTTTCCAGTGGTTTCACTGTATATTCGACACAAATTAATTAAAAGATATTAACAAATTAAAAAAGACTTCTAAGAGGTGGAGACATCCAAAAGTTTTAATCATAAAAAAAAAGATTTAATACTCAAAATACATAAACAATATTGAAATTACATCGCAGTCATTAAGCCGTAATTGCGGAAAACGTTATCATCATTAGCGTTTACTGGAGGCAAACGAATATAGAGGAAATATCGTACAATTATTGTTATTAATTACTATAACATAGTTACAACCATAAAACATTACACGTACACTGGTCTATTTTATTTTGGTCTCCGTAGTACTACTATTTTATAGTCTCTACCGAGAGGTCTCGCCCTAATCACTCCATGGCCAATCTATACTATAACTTGTATATATAACTATGGTTACTACAGATACATATACGCTAACTACCTTAGATGTTTTGATATCTCTTATATTTACGCGAATACTACACAAGGAATTAAACTAATGTTACGGATTTCATCGTGGCTAATTTTACCTAAATATATATTCTATGCAAAAATCATTGAGGTGTGAGTAGGTAGGTGCCAGGACTTTCTTAACTATAGCTAAGAAATATAATTTTGAGATTAACGTGAATATTTTGCTTACACTCAATGACATTACACTGCTTACCGTAAGAGCCAATTTAAAAGTATATAAAAGTCCACTGCCGAACCTAGGCTTTCCCCATAGATTGCCTCATAGAGAGGATATTTGCCATAGTTGCTAGGCTTGGCAAGCGGGTTGGCAACCGCAATTTTTTTTATTTTTAGTTGTTAATGAGAAGACAGTGCTGCCCACCTCCTGGTGGTTTCCCTTTGTTGCTTATTACGACAACCACGGAACGATATGGGGTAGGCAGTGGATATTGGCACACCGCTACTACACAGCCAACTATATTACACTGCTTATAGACTTTTAATTTTATAAGTAAAATTCATAAAAATTTAAGCAATGTTATATGTACGAGTATAATATAACTTTAATAGATCGCTAGTCACTAACAAGGAATATACCTCGCTCTTGACAAAAGATTATTATCCCGTATTTATTTACTTCTAGCTTTTCACCGTCTCCGCTTACGATTTTTTTGTTACACCATGAGTTAAAAATCTAAAAAAAAAACGAATAATACAGTCTATGTCCTAGTGTGGTTTGTTATCTAAAAGAATACCAAGTTTTATCAAAATCTGTTCAGTAGTTTATACGTGATTGAACCACAAACACATTGCGATTGCGTTGCAAATGATGGTTACATTAATGAACAGGTCTTTTAAACCTGTTCGTTAATGTAAACATCATTTACAACTCGGCCGAAGTCGACGCAAAATAACTTGATCATTGGCGTACAAAAGGCATTTGATGGTTAACTCACCCAATCTTAATCCGCATTCTTCAGCTTTCAAATTTTTCAAACGACTGTCCATAAATCGGTTGAACAGCCACGGGGAAGCCACACAGCCCTGTCTGACACCTTTATGGATGCCAAACCAGTCGAGTAGACCCTGTTGATCCTAACACAAGCACTAAAGTCCCTGTAAAGATATTTTAATGCCTGTATCAATCCAGCGCGCAACCCAAATGAATTCAGTTTGCCATAACATATATGGGTTGACGGTGAACTCTTTAAAATCCCAAGCTATAATTATTGGGAGTTCAAGAACGATTTCCAAAATTAAAAAATGTCAACTTCAACCCGTTGTATTTAATGGTATCCTTATCACATATAATGAAGTAGTTAAAAATTTAGGTACCCTTTTGGATTTCAGTCTTTCTTGGACTTCCCAAATTAATGCAGTGAGCCGAAAAATGTTTGCAGCTAATGCTTCACTCCGGAGGCTTAACTACTTTTTACCCATTTCCACCAAAATTACGCTTGCACAATCTTTACTACTTCATATACTCGACTATGCTGACATTTACCTTGATATCACCGAGGAGCAACTTAACAAACTTTAGCGACTCCAAAATCTCTGTATACGGTTCATATTTGGGCTTCGTAAATATGACCATGTCTCGGAATACCGCACTAAACTCATGTGGCTACCAATCCGTCTTCGTCGGAACACTTATATACTTTCTGTGCTCCACTGCGTCTTATTTAATGTATTAAGTCTTCCCTATCTAAAAGAACATTTTTGATTTCTTAGCTCTTGTCACGATTTTGCCTTACGGTCCAAAGAAAACCTTTGGCTCCAATGTCCTCTACACTCCTCAAAGTTTTAAAATAATCTTTTGCTGTTCTTGGGGTAAGACTCTGGAACTCCTTACCCCAGTCAATTAAAACTGCTCAATCATTGAATGCGTTCAAGAAACAGATTAAGGAACACTTTTTGCCCTTTAACTCCTCTCTCTTCCTCCTCTTGGTTATGGTCATTAATCTACCTAAAGTATGTTGTCATTTTAGTACATATTAGTTTGCATTTTTTTTAATTTAGTGCACCCTACCCGTTAATCTTATTTTTATTTCTACTAATTACCTCTTCTGGGTTGTCGGAAGAGATCGCTATATAGCAATAAGACCGCCTTTTGTTTTTCCTCATTGTTTGTTCATTATTTTGTTATATTTACGTTTCGTTGGTGTACAATACAGAGTATTGTATTGTATCCCTGTGCACTCTGTCATAAACCTTTTCCAAGTCCATGAACCCACAAAAAACTCTTTGGTTTTTGGCCAAATGCTTCTCCGCGATCATGCGCATGGAAAAGACATGATCTGTACATCCCATTACCTTTCTAAATCCCGCTTGAACATCCCAAATTTTTTCATCTATTTCTTTCATGACGCTTTCAATTAGTACCTTGGCATAAAGTTTTCCCATAATGATAAGAAGGTTGATACCACGGTAGTTTTTACAGTGTTGCTGCGACCCTTTTCCCGTACATATTGGAACTATCACGGCTTTGCACCAGTCTACCGGTACCCGCTTCAGTTCCCAGCATAAATTAAACAAAGTGTGCAGCAGGCCTGCCACCACTTCCTCTCCAGCCCTTAGCGTTTCGAGTGAAACTCTATCATATCCGGCCGCCTTACCTGCTTTTCATTGCTTTCATTATTTCTTCTATACTTATCTCACTACCTCTTTCCTCTTCTTTCGGAGTTTCTATTTCATTTAGTTCATACGTCGTCTACTCACTCATAAACACGCTTTCAAAATATTCCTTCAATCTCTTTAAGCTGAAAACTTTATCATTCAGGATATAGCCATTCTCGTCTCTTATAGCATTCATTATAGGCTGTTTTGAATTTCCTCTGGCAGTTCTTATGAGTTTCCAGAACATTTTAATATTTGCCTGGAAGTTATCCGATATTCTTCTGTCATTCTTATCCGTTCTTTCTTGCTTTTCCCTTTTTACTACTTCTTTAACACTCTTATTTAGATGTTTAAAGATTGCTTTCTTCTTTCAATATCATCATTCGTACCGCTAGAATTACCACACTTTGTTGCTAGTCAATCTAGCCATGCTCTCTTTTTTGCTTCAACTTCCATACGTACCTCATCATCCCAACATAACGTATTATTTTTCCTTTCGTTCATTCTCTTACTGATACCACATATTTCGGTAGCTGCGTCTACTAAACCTTTCTTAATATTTTGCTGTACATTCTCTAAGTCTAACTCATTCATGCACAATTCATCCAAACCCCTTATATTTTCTTTCAGTCTACATTTGTACTTGTTTTTCTCATCTTCATCTTGTAATTTCTCCGTTTTAATACGCTGTAACGCAGTGGTAGACAGACGTCCGATGCCGCCAACGTCTGAATAGACCCGTCCCTATGTTGGACTCGCGGTAAACCCTTGTATCTACCACTGCGCTCCTCAATCTTTCATCCACAATTATGAAATCTATCATGCTTCTATCATCACTTATTTCCCAAGTATACATGTGAATCCTCTTGTGGCGAAAGAAAGCGTTCGTCACAAAAAGATTCGTTTCCATACATACGGTGAGGAGGCTTTCACCATTCTCAATTATACTTTCATCACCAAACGTTCCCAATATCCTTTCATAACCAAGCCTCTTCACCCCAACACTTCAATTATAATCTCCTAGCATAATAATATTTTCATTTCCTTTAAATTTCATTAACAATATCCTTACCATTTTCCAAAACTGCTCTCGGATATAAGTGGGGTTAGACATGTCTGGGGCGTAGACCCCTAGCACAAACAACTTCTTTAAACCTACTTTCATTCATATCCATAGCATTCTTGGGCTTACACATTCATACTCTTTCACACATTGACCCATTCTTTCTGTAAGGATGACACCTACCCCCTGGCATGCCCGCTCGGTCTCGTCTAGACCAAACCAGTATGCGGTATACATGCCATGTGTGACATCCTTCCCTTTCCGTTTCGTCTCATTTATATATAACACATCTATTCCTCTATCATACATCATATAGCATACTTCATTCATTTTATCATTTATTGCTCCACATACATTCAGAGTAGCCAGACTGGCTTCTGCAATCCACTTTTCGCCCCTCCGGGAGACAGAACGTGATGAGTGGTGAACCTCGTCGCCAGTTTTCCTCCCGGAGATTCTTCGCACCCCTAGCCCATTAAAGGAGCGCCGGGAACTCGGTGCCATTTCTTTTATTTGGTACCTCATGTGTGAAATGTGGAGTGGTATATTTTACGCCGCTACTACGGCTAGGAGCGGTCTGTGCTATCGGCTTGTTGCTCATTTAGCACCACCCGGGGTACACGTGTAGGCTGGGCCTAGGATTAGGTGGTCAAAGTCTTCGGACGCGAGCGACTTATCCCCTAAAATATTTTTTATATCTTTTATTTGATACAAAGAAAGAATTATAATTTTCGTTTGTTTATCTAGCCTATCAATATTACACTGCTTATAGGACCTCCCGACAGATAGCCATATATTTGCCATAGTTAACACGCTCGAAAGGCGGACTGGCAATTAATTGCCTTATAGGGTAATATTTAGCAAAGTTTAGGCGGTTAGGCAGCCGCAGGTTTTTTTTTTATAGGATTAGGGTGACAAACGAGCACACACTCCACCCGCTAGTAAATGGATGCTGTGACCCATAGACATTGACATTTGACCTCGATTGAGAATCAAAATGCAGAAACGTTGTCACCCTTGAGGATTAAGATGGAATGCCTCGATTCCTGTTAAACGGGTCTTCAATTCTCTACACTCACCATACGAAACACAGCAACATTAAGCTGCTATTTTACGATGGTATTCTGTGAGAGTGTGGTCCTTCCCCAGTCGAACCGACCCATTCATGCAACAACCATAATATAGCTGCAGCGTGGCTCTACCACGTATAAACGTGTTATTTAACGTGTTTATTATTTAGAATTGTTATCAAGATGTTGCTGCATATCTCTTATTACAGTTTTTCTATGTCGCCTCTTATTATGAAACGGGAGATGGGCATAAGCATCTTTCTGATAACAAATCTAAATAATACAAAAACTGCAGCTGCCTAACTGCCTAAACGATGCCAAATATCCCCCTATAGGGCAATCAATGGGGGAGACCAGTGCTTACCAGTGGAGTTTAAGTGGAATGTAATGAATAAATAAATAATGAACTAAGATACTAGGTGTTCGTCTTAAAATTTAGAGTTTAGAGTAGCAGAAAAACCTGTGCTCGATCTCCGCTGATATTACCGAAATTACATATCATAACTTCTATTGCTAATTTATCACGAACTTGACCATGCATTAAGCCATCAGCAGTTATATGTCTGATAAAAAGCTGCTGATCATGAGGTCCTAAGTTCGAATCCCGTGTCGGCCTAAAAAAAACAAGTTATTGAATTTTTCCATCAAGAACAGTAAAGTTGTAGCACGAATGAGTCGGCTCGACCGGGGAAGGACCACGCTCTTATAGAATACTAGCGTGAAGAAGTAGCTAAATGCTACTGTGTTTCGTTTGGTGAGTGAGAACCAGAGACCCTTTTTACAGGAAACGAGGCATTCCATCTTAGTCCCCACGGGTGACAACGCATCTGCATTTTGATTTGTAATCAAGGATAGATGCGGATGTCTACGGGTTGCAGCAACCACTTACCAGCAGGTGGACTGTGTGCCCGTTTGTCACCCTATCCTATAGA
>DWHP01001113.1:0-16952 GCA_018247895.1 Parnassius honrathi
CGCGAAGCTAAAATTTGTTAAATAGATCGGCCGATATCGTTTGTACGCGGCGGTTTGATATCACACGGAAGCTCTATGGGATTATATCTTGAATACTCGATCGTGTTATTTGTAGTGATTAGAGGAACTTTTGTGCTGATTTTGACATTGAGGTGTAGCTTACGTAGCATTTGATATAGTACGAAGTGAAATCGCTTATTCGATTGAACCCTAAACTTTGATTATATATCAACTTAGACCGTAGTTTTGTGCTAAGTGAAGTGAGACTGGAGTTCGGCGTCGGAAGTAAGGGCGCCCTTTGGAGCAGTGCAGCGACGGCGGGTTCCGGCCTGCCTTGGTGACGTCAGCTAAGCTCTCACTACACACCGTTCTTTCACATACACACCCACACTACCTTCACACCACACTGACAACGCCTTGGGCTATGCCTTACTCCTGAACTAGGTAAGTTGATTTGCTTGCCAGGCATATTTATAAGAATTCTCCATAAGCTATTGGGCTCTCCCCTGAGTTGTTCGCCGATTTGGATTACTATGGGCCCCAATCCAGTCGACCTTCGCCTGGGCAACTCAGGGCTGTAACAGTAATTATATTATATATTAATAGACACGTTATATTATTGTTATTATTATATATTTTCTTACTTATAATTAGCACGGTATAAACTACAATTCCACCTGGTGGTGTGTGTGTGTGTGTTTTTTTTGTAGAAGTTGAGCCAAACGAGCATGAGGCTCATCTAATGGTAAGTACCTACCGGCTACCCATGAACATCAGAAAACCAGAAGAATGCAAGTGCGCTGCCGGCCTTTTAAAAAGAAGTAATCTCATTTCTTGGAGGTCCCTAAGTCGTATCGCTCTGGAAAAATGGTGGGTTGTAAAGGGTGATTTAGCACATTATGGTAAATCAGTACTTAAAATTGCTTTTTACGACTTCATTGGTGCTGGCGGGCATGGAACCAGGGATGCTTGCATTTTGTGATAGTTACGGTTACTAAGCTATATATGGATTGCAGAAGCCTTTACATTCAAATTTTTTTCATTAAATTAAGTGTTAAGCTTCTAATGTCCTCCAGACCGAATTTCGGTCACGGCGGTCAGCCTCGACGGAGACCAACCATCGGCGCAGGACAGGATCATAGTGTCCAAGTGTATGCGCAAACACAAGTACACTCTCATAATCCGATGGGACGGTAAACCGACACGACCGGAGAGAGATCGGGCGCAGGAACAACGGCTTTACGAGATTTTCGAGGCACGGGGGTGAGACACCGCCAACTTCCTGACTCCGAGCAGCCACTGAGAATTCCTTGACGTAAAAACTCAATAATTGAATTTTTGACCTGACCCGGGATTCGAACCCAGGATCCCAGGACCTCATGATGAACAGTCGCACTACTATAACCACTAGACAAACGAGGCAGTCATCCAGTCAATTGTGTACGATCAATCAATCAATTGTGTTAAGCTTCTACAGATGCATTTCATCACTGAGTACAAGATATTGACGGATCCGTGGCGCAGTGGCTTAGCAATGAGTTACAGCACTGAGGACCGCGGGTACGAATCCCGCACAGAACAAGTATTTGTATGTCCTACAGGTAATTATTCAGAGTCTGGATGTTTGTCCTTGTGAAATGTATGTTTGGAAACTGCCCCCACGACACAGGAGAAAATCCTAGTATGTAATTAGTCCTAAGTCCAAGTTATCCTAGTAGTAATTACTCTAGCTTTCTATACTACTTATACTGGAACGTAATAGGCATATGCCTATTTAGCCATTTGGCATTAATAATAGGCATGAGGGTGAACCCAGAAGGACTTCCTGTTGGTTTAAGGGACTACCGGCGCGTCCGTAAAATACCGGTCGGATCGGGAGTGGTGAGAGGTTGCATCACTCTAGCGGAGCATCATATTGATGGTGTGGAGGTAGAATTGAGAGTACATCGAGAAACCCTCACTCGTTTGTATAGTATACAGTTCAGTGTAGGTGCCAAGTGCGGGGGATTCCGCCTAAGTCATTCCGAGATTGAAGTCTTACTTCGACTGCTAAGTGTTTCTGTCTGTAGTAGAAATATTTCTAGTGTAGGCAATGAAAATCGTGTTGCTGAGAGGCTGCTTTGTGTTACACTGAGACGTGTAGTTTTACTGTTGGTTGGTGTTATCTTGTAGTTAAGTCCCTCGTGGTACACTAATGTGTAATTGTGACGGGGACATACGCTGTCTTATTGCTGATAATAATGATCAGTTGCGTAAACAAGAGAGCAAGTTGAAAATCCGCTCTCACACTTATTATTTTTAACAATTAACCTTTTTTGAAGTATTTCCGTGAGCCTTAACTAGCATAATTTTTGTTTATGAAGGAATGTCTCCAGCCCATTGTAGAAGTTCACTCAGGGACAATTCAGAACTGATGGAGTGAATCTGAAGAAGTGCATTTACGTGCTTTAAAGCGCTCTTCACGATGCTTATTACATTGTGAAATTGTGAAATGTGCTCCTACCAGAGAGAGTGGAGTATAATTTTTAGGCGTGATTTGTAAGGTTTGAGGGTGACAAACGAGCGCACAGCCCATCTAATGGTAAGTGAATACTGTGGCCTGACAACATCTACATCAATCCTCGATGAAGAATTAAAAAGAAGTTGCATCACCATCCCTGAGGACTAATATGAAATGCCTCATTTCCAGTAAAAAGGGCCTCCAGTTCTCTACATCCACCTTACGAAACACAGCAGCATTGAGTTACTACTTTACGCTGGTATTCTGTGAGAGCGTTTCCTTCCCCGGTTAAGACGACCCATTCGTGATACAACTATAGTCGAGCCGATACATTCAGTGAAGTAAATGTTTTAATACTTTTTATATTTTACCAGAAACATCCGCTAGTGCGCTCACAACTACTTAACAAAGTTTCGTCGTAATCGGATGAACGCGTATAAATTGAATTAAAAAAAGGAAGCGTACAAAAAAAATTAAACAACATTGTGCCTGGTACTAATATTACGAACCCGTAATTCAAGCGTAGTTAGTGAAGCAAATCTAAACTTAGAACAGCTTTACGTTCGACAGTAATTATAGGGTTCTGCATATGAATATAATAATAATATCATCGTTGCCGTCACGATTATATTTCAAAATTTTTAAGTGCTTTGCCTTGCCAAGTCAAATTAGCTCAAGGGGCTGTCTTTAGTGTTATGGTACACGAGCGACTCAAGTTATATTATAACCATGACTGTTAAAACGGTTGAGATTGCACGTTGTATTTATTTACAAGGTTCATGTTAGTGAAAGAATACTACGTGAAGAAATTTCTATGCCTGAAGATGTAGGAAGTGTACGACTGACACTTTCCCACTCCGATCTGGCTATATTCACACTTCCGGGCAAATCGTAAAAACTATGTCACTAATAATAATAATGCTTAGAAATAACTCTTGCACTCGGTACTCTAGCTACTAATATAATTTTGTGAAAATTGACATTTTAAAAATGGTTATTGGCATTAAACATCATATTATTTTATAATATGTGGTATTAACATGGCTCAAAAAGAGAAAGATCCCACAGTTCTTGTTCGTTCTTCTCTGTGAAGGTCTTATTTATGAGAACCGGGGTAGTTATGAACGTTCATAGAATTTTAAACAAGTCTAAATTGTTTTTTAAAAAATAACGGGCACATAGTCCGCATGATGACGAGTGGATACTGTGGCCTGTAGAAATCTACATTTATTCTCGATTAAGCATCAAAATACAGATGCGTTGTCACCTCTAAGTCTAAGATGGTATGTCTCGTTTCCAATAAAAAGGGTCTCTGGTTCTCTACACTCACCATACGAAGCATGGCAGCATTAACCTACTCTTTACGCTGGTATTCTCTGAGAGTGTAGTGCTATCCCGGTCGAGCCTTATATTCACTTTTAGATTTCGCAAATTTAGAGTACAATCGCGCCTTTCAAATACTGTTAACTGAACAGGAGATATAATATCGAATTAAACTAATTTTACGGATTTTATTGTGTTTCATTTAAATCATTTTGATTACTGACGATTCAGGGGTTTTTATGCATCATCGGCAATTGAAAATAAGTTAAATTAAACGCGACAAAATAAGTAAAACTAGTGTAAATATAAGAAATCATTGGGAGATATAATTTAGTATAATAAGTAAAAATTGTTAAAAAGGATAAACGATCTATAAATGTTTAGTTTATTTAAGATGGCTACCCGTAATTAGTGACAGTGATCACTCGTCGAACGGGCCACCGGTAGTGGATCCCATTAGGGTAATGGTTGGCTTAGGTTAACTGATGATCGTTCCACGACACTCGTTCATTCATCTACCCGTTTGCTTATACACTAGATTATTTTAGTTTGACTTAAGGCCAAAACAAATAAGTGACGCAAGTTTTTGACAAGACACTGTTTACTTTTCTTAATTTTTTTAAATTTTCATATTCATATGGAATAATATCATAATATTCATTTCGTACGGAATAAGAAATTTTGAATTCTTTTTTGAACGGATACGAAAATATATTTTAGGTTAGGATAGAGTTTGTATTTGAAATACATTACAGTATATGTTAAAGCATTCACGTCAACCATCAAATTAGCTCTCTAAACACTTTACAATAGCCATACTATAATATGATTTCGCAAACTAGCAACAATTTGTACAAAGGAATTTAAACGTTACAAGGATCAAGTTAAAATCGATTATCAAACGCTATTCGAAATCCGTACCGCTCGTAAATTTGAAGAGGCACTCGCCTTTTCAAAACCGAATAGGAATGCCCGGGAGTGGCGTTTAAATTTAGAATTCGCTCGGATGCTGAAATAAAGCTGCAACAGCCACTTGAAACTGGAGACTCTTTATTTTGAGGCTAGTAAAGTTCAATTTTGTAAATTCTTACCCTATCGTAGACAAAGTTTACAAACCGGCCAGTATAGATCTTATACTTTATTTTTCGTAGTACCTTTCTGGTCTGAATTGTGCTTTAGTGCGCCCGTGCGTTTAAAACTAATATTGGGATTTCTATGAAACTTTTGTATTTAAGAGTATCGTCGGAGTTACTTTTGTTTGTTAACTAATCTTTGGCTTGTATAGTACGGTTAAATGGGATTCTAAAAATCATATTTCGGCAGTTTCAAAAGAGTCGCCAGATATTCAGACCAATTATATTTTTAACGATTTATTTTTAATAAGATTCCTTATTAATACGAATATCAGAAAAAAACATCGTATATCTTTCATGCTTCTTCTAGTATTTAAATCATAGTCGTAGTAATTATTAATCATGTGCACACAATTAAAGAAGCCTATTGGGTGGATACCACTATATCTACAAAGCCGTCCATTTATCTAAAGGTATAAAATATGTAGTGTGATAATTAATCAGAAAAGTTCTATTTTTAAAATCAATATTTTAACACTTCATTAAAATCTAAAGGCATATATCCCGGTCGAACCGTTCCAATCTAATTAAGTCTCGCTCAAGGCTCCATTAAAATATGAACCTCGTTTTAAAACCGGAGGCGTTAATCCTTGGTTGTTTAAAATTTTGATATAAAGTTGATGACACATTAAATTTATTATACTTTTAAGGGTTACTGACCTACGAAACATTAAGGTAATAGTTAACATCGAAATAATATTGTCTAATATTAACGTAAGTTTAATTAAGTCCAAGTTTTAAAGTTAAGGTAAAATTATTTTGAATATGTCTAATAAACTTTGAGTTTGATTAAGAATCAGAGTGCAGATGCGTTATCACCCTAAGTACTAACATGAGACACCTTAATGCCAGTAAAAAGATCTTCGGGTGGTTAAATTCACCATACGAAACACAGCAGCATTAGGCTGCTATTTTACGCTTGTATTATGTAAGAAAGTGATCCTTCCCAGGTCGAGCCGAACCATTCGTGCTATAATCATAATAAAGTTGTATGACATATAATATTAGGGTATTTACATATGTATTAATGCGGCTCATATTTACTGTAGTGTGTGAATTTCAGCAAAACAAAAAGAAATTTTATAACACATATCATTTAAAAGCTCTCCATTCACCGAACATTTTTACGGTGCACCACCGGCCGCGGTAAGCCCCAAGAGTCCGATTCGGAACTAAATAATTTATCAATTGGTTTGCAGCGAATATAGTCTGAATAAGATTGTGCACTGAAAAATAACTGTACCTGCGTTTTTACTGCCTCTTGCAGAATGGTAATAGAGTTTACGTTTGATCGTTTAGAACTGGATTGAGTAGCGCACTGAGCTGGAAAACTGTAGTCTGCGGAGAAAATATATCGGTCGTCTATAGTATTGACTCTCACTGCTTCGCCAGTGGTACGAATAGTCGGTAATATCTATGTTTGGCCTGTAATGGATGCTGTAAGAAATGGAGAACGTGCAATTTCCTCGTTAAGCAATCGGAGCACGGGTCAGGATGGCTGTAAAACAGGAGTGTTTTAGGGCAGCTAAAGATTTACAACCTTTCAAGTGGTCGCCTAATAGACGTATATTGCATTGTGGTCCGATTTATAGTCTATATTTCTTTTGTTTTTAAAGATTTATATCAGGTACTGTGTTTTGACTGTATAAGACATAATTATCCTTTATTTAAGAGCGCAAATATTGCTCCTATTGTGAAAAATGGGACTTATTAAAGAGTACATTTGAATTTTATATATAAGATAAAATCTTCGTCGTTTAAGAGAAAACGACACTCCCATAGTAGGATTTACTCCTGTAGTGCCGAGGCTTTCAATACATAAGTTGCACGTGGAGAAACATTCACATCCGAAACATATATTTGATATTCATACATACCTTTGTTACGTGCGGGATTAGAACTCGAGTCCCCATAGCAACTAAACGCTAAAGCTCATAATTTATCTCTACATAATTCGATGAATTCCTTAGTTTTTCAAAAGATTTTCAAAGATAGGAGAGTGCAGTATTTAGACTGCTATGTTTAGAATCGTGGATTTGATTATCGCACGGAAAAAGTAAAATTATATGATATTTATATGATATCTAAGGTCACCTATATTTTTTATAGAATATAAGTGACGAACGAGCATACAGTCCACCATATGGTTGGTGGATGCTGCGGCCCATAATCATCTCCATCTATCCTTGTTAAAGAATACAGAAGAAATGAGAAAAAATGCAGACGCGTTCCCACCCCTGAGGACTAAGGTGGAATGCCTCGTTCCCAGTAAAAAGGGTCTCCGGTTCGTTACACTTACAATACGAAACACAGCAGCATAGATCTGCTATTTTACGCTGATATTCTGAGAGAGCGTGGTCCTTCCCCGGTCGAGCTGACCCATTCCTGCCAAAACCATACAAATATAGCAGCAGCATGGCTCTACTATGTATATAATATATAACTTATCAGTAAGTTCGCAATGGGACGGCCACTGACCAATATCCAACGATTTTGTAAAAAATCAAAAAAACCGGAAGATGATGGATGCAGGTAGCTCAGGATCGCGCTTTACAGCAGTTTCTTCGGAGAAGCATATGTTAGAATGTGTATGGACTTGAAATTGTGAAGGGCTGAATAATATGATGATTTAAATAAGTTTTTCGGATCTAGACGTTCACGGTGTTGCTATGTAGTGGTGATCTAAGAGAATCCTTCACCATATAAACCCTTGTGTGTCGTAACAGGCGACAGATGGTAACTGAAACTGGAGATTAGCAGCAGCGTCTTTTTGGTAACAACTCGTTAATAACAGAAAGAATCGATTGCTAAGTAAGCCGGCTACCAAACAAGACAATTATGAATATTTTATGAATATTTTTATTGTGAATAAATTTGTAACAGCTTGGCGAAGCAGTGGCATAGCAACTAGTGACAGCGCTGAGGGCCGTGCGTTTAAATCCCGCACGATAAAAGTATTTGTATTTTTTTAATAGGGCAAGGGTAACAAACGAACACACAGTCCATCGAATGGTAAGTGATTGCTGTGGCTCATAGACGTGTATCCTCGATTACGAATCAAAATGCAGATGTGTTGTCACCCGTGAGGACTAAGATGGAATGCCTCGTTTTCAGTAAAAATGGTCTCTGGTTCTCTACACTCATTATACGAAATACAGCAGCGTAAACCTGCTATTTTGCGCTGGTATTTTGTGAGAGCGTGGTCCTTTCCCGTTCGAGACTACTATGGTGCTACAACCACGCCAGTAACATAGTTGCAACATGGATCTGCCACGTAGAGCTACGTGGTAGTGCCATGCTGCAATATTTATGCAGTACTTGTACGGCCTACAAATAATAATTGTTCCTGGTCTCGATGTTTGTCCTTGTTAAATGTATGCATGTAAACTGCCCCACGATATAGGGGAAAATCCTAGAGAAAAAACAAAACAACAAATGAATTGGTATGGGGATTTCATTAAATTGAATATAGTTTAACACTACTTACAAAACAAACATGTTTGCTAATTCATGGAAGTGAATCTGCAATAGAAAAATCCAATCACATCACAGCACAAACTTTCACGTAACGTACCCCATTTAGTTGTTGTTCCGAGTTGGAACGCAACAACAACAACAGAGACAGTAGTAAAATAGGCGTATTCCGAAATGAAATGAGGCCGTAAAGTCCTCGACAAACTAACTCAATTCACGATAGTGAGCCCCGCTCCACTACGCTCGAGGTCTCTCGTTTAGCAAAGATTTACGTCACGTGTAGTGATGTACTAGTAAGTACATGTATGTAATTGTCGATGAATTTATTTGTAATATTATTTATAAAACACTTTAAAGAAAATATCATCACTCGTCATCATCTTTAAAAGCCTAATTATAAATAAAAGATTACGATATTTTTATGACAGATTTCTAAAACTTTCAAACACTATAGGACTGCTACAAATAGATTCGCCATCTGAACAGAATGAGTATTTCGTAATTTTTTCCTAAATATAATCAATCCGAGCGAAAGTTGTCTCTCTCTGATGCCTAGCTCGATAGTTCTACTCAGCTAGACCGTTATAGCATGTGTGTAATTAAATAGATCGTTAGAATATATTCTTTAAATTTTTTGAAGTTCAAAATATCCACTCAGTAAAAATTGTAATTGAGAAAACATGGAATACGATAGACATTTTTATGATATTATTTGCGACGATCATTTAAATTTATATGTATTGTTATAATTCTTGACTGCCTCGGGTGGTCCCGGGATCCGACTCCTGGTTAGTAAAATCAATTAGTACGCTCAATAGCAGCGCGAAGTCAGTAAGTTGGCGAAATTTCACTCCGGGCCTTGGAATGCACGTACTCGTAGTCTCAGATCCTGCGTCTGATTTTCCTCCAGTCTCTTCCGACTGTAATTACATTATTGTTGTTAAAAATTAGTAATAAACTATTGATTTAATAAATATGTATATCAATGATGCAATATCGTTAAGATAAATATGTACTCCAACGTGATCTTCATTAAAACTAATAAAATAAAATAAACTGCCTTACCCGAAATTAAGATTTTTGTGTTATAGAATGAAGGTGACACACGAGTACACAGTCCACCTGAAGGTAAGTGAATGCTGTGGCCAATAGATATTTACATTTATGTTCCGTTAATAATCAAAATAAGGGTGCGTTTTCACCCCTGCGGACTAAGATGGAATGCCTCACGTCCAGTGAAAAGGGTCTCCGGTTCTCCACACTCACCACACGAAACACAGCGCTAAGCTGAAGCTGCTGTTTTGGTATTATGAGAAAGTGTGGTTCTACTCCGATCGAGCCGAACTATTCGTGCTACAACCTTATATATATCTGCAGCGTGGCTCCGCCACGTTAATATTAACATTTCATGATTTATTGAACCACTTGTGTTGTTTGATACCAGAAATCGGATTTATGATGAATTACTATATGTTAGGTTATAAATTACAAAAAAAAAATTACGACTACATAGTCATTAATTACCATTTCATTTTATAATAACATTAAAAATAACTTTTGAACTACATGAAATTTAAACTAATACATATTACTATATAATCATCATCATCATCATTACTGGTTTTCAAAAATTCACTATTGAAGATAGCCATGCCCCAAAGGAAAGCATCAAAACCCGGTTCTGAGCTACTAGTATCTATTGTATTTCTGAATCATGTCAATAGTGTGCAACCGGTGCGTATTGAGTGTCACTGAGTGATATATGGATCCGACTCTGACGTGATCTTTCACTTCTGCCCGTATGAGGAAGTATAAGATCGTTGAACGAGCTATGGAGAATTCTGTAGGAGTTCTTTTTCACATGATAGACTTCGTAGTGAGGCTATCCGCAGTGGAACCGGAATAAAAACAAAGCGCGATGGATCAGAAAGCTAAAGTGGCCGTAGGTCAGCTGTTTAGTTCGAAGAAGCCACAACCAATGAGGAAGAAAGATCTGGAGAAAGCTTTGGCAGCAATTTACTAACGAACAAAGTGTGGGGCGACTGCACGCTAAATGGAGTAACGCAATGATGTAATACATATTGATATACACATATTTAAAAAATCGAATATATATAATTGGTAACGATTTCTTATATTTACGCGAACACTATACATTGATTTAAACTAATTTTATGGATTTTATCGCGTTTTACATTATTTTATTTTTATACCAGACGTTTTGGTTGCTTTCCAGCACCCATGGTCAGTCCCCGTGACCTTGGTGCTGGAAAGCACCCGAAACGTCGGGTATTAAAAATAAAATAAATAAAACACGATAAAATTCGTAAAAGCAGTTTTAATAAATAATTGGTTAATTATTGCGCTTATTAAATTATCGATATATTAAAACATATGTGTCAACCCTATAACAGATATCAGATCTTTCTGCAACCCTTTTTGCTAGCTCCGTATCCCTAATTCACCATCTCACTCGCAAAAGGTAACAACTCTTTAACGAAACTCGATCGCTATTCGCTCGCTAGTATCGATGTTCGATATGCAGAGCAAACTTTTTATCACAAGTCAAAAAAGTATTGCCCCGAGTTACTATGTTTGAGCTAAAATTCAAAGTTGTTCGACGATCCGTTTGAATGAATGTAAAATCATCCGTTATTTTGTTCACGTATTCAGAATCGTTGTGTGTACTTAGCCGCTTGCCAAGCGCGGCAACTATGGCAAATATTCCCGCTATGAAGCGATCTATAGGGGAAACCTATGTTCGGCATTGGACTTTATATCTTTTAATAGAATATGAGTGACAAATGACCACACAGTCCACCTGATGGTAAGTGGATGCTGTCGCACATAAATATCTACACCTCCTCGATTAAGAATCAAAATACAGATGCATTGCCACTCCTGAGAACTAAGATGGAATGCCTCGTTTCCAGTAAAAAGATTCTCTGGTTATCTACACTCACCATACAGGACATTCACAAGTCGAGTGGTCCTGACGAAATCACCCCGATTGTGCTGAGAATGTGTTGGCACCGATACTAACACGTCTTTTCCGGTACTCTTACTTCCTAGGCATAGCCCCGAAATCATGGAAGAAGGCTTTTGTCCACCCGATCCCTACAAAAGGCGACCGCTCAGACCCGTCCAACTACAGGCATATCGCCATCACCTCCTTGTTCTCCAAAATAAGGGAGTCTATTGTAAACTGTCAGCTAATGAGATACTTTGAGAATCACCAGCTGATTAGTGATCGCCAATACGGTTTTCGTCGTGGTTGATCGGCTGGTGATCTTCTGATTTACCCTACTCATAGATGGGCGGAGGCGGTAGAGTCCTAGGGGGGCGTTGGCCGTTACTTTGGACATTGCAAAGGCCTTCGATCGGTTTGGGCACAAAGCGCTCCATTCGAAACTCTCTTCCTATGGGCTTCCCGAGAAATTGTGCAATTGGATCACCAGCTTTCTTGCAGGTCGGAGCAACAAGGTCGTTGTAGACGGTGCAAGCTCCGATTACAAGCCTATTAATGCTGGTGTTCCACAAGGCTACGTGCTATCGCCAACGCTGTTTCTTCTGCATATCAGTGATATGCTGCAAACCCGTAACATTCATTGCTATGCAGATGACAGCACTGGTGATGTTCTGTATACCGATCGTGCCAATATTTCTCGGGAAAACGTCTCCGAGTACCAGGACAAACGTGTCTGAAGTCGAGTATTTGCTGAACAGAGTCTCGGATTGGGGGCGACTAAATCTAGCCCAGTTTAACCCCCAGAAGACACAAGTTTGCGAGTTAACCGCTAAAAAAGACCCCTTTTTCGGGTCTCCTTAGTTTCAAGGCTCCCCTTATTGCCTCAGCCCGTATCGGAATCATAGGCTCGACATATCGAGTGACGTGCAGTTTCATGGTAACTTGGAAGAGAAGACCAAATTGGCCTCTAAAACGCTTGGCGTGCTCAGCAGAACGGGACAGTATTTCATGCCGGTATACCGCCTGCAACTTTACAAGGCGCAGGTTCGGCCACACATGGAATACTGTTCCCATCTCTGGGCTGGAACTTCTCAGTACCAGCTTCTTCCACATGACCGCATCCAGCGCAGAGCGGTTCTTCAACGACCAAGTGCTTTCCAATCAGCTCGATTCACTGGAACTGCGAAGAGATGTTGAATCTCTTTGAATTTTCTTTCGCATATACCAGGGGGAGTACTCTGAGGAATTATTCGGACTAATATCAGCCGCCAAATTTCGTGAACGCACTACGCGGCAAACGTCCTGATACCATCGCACCGTCTGGATGCTTGGCGGTCCACCACTGTACGTTTTACAAGGAGTTTTCTTCCGCGAACGACTTCTCTGTGGAATAGTTTACCACCGGCGATTTTTCCAGACCGATACGATCTGGAGACCTTCAAGAAAGAAGCTTACTCCTTTCTAAAGGGCCGGCAACGCACCTGCAATTCCTCTGATGTTGCGGTTGATCATGGGCGACAGTAGTCACTTAACATAATGATTTCTTATAGTCACTTAACATCAGGTGAGCCGCATGCTTGTTTCCCCCTCTTCTATAAAAAAAAGGATTGCCTACATATTATAACCTACTTTCTGATTTCCCACCATTTTTAAGAGGTTATAGAGCAGAGTCGATTTCACCACTCGGTCTCAATACGTGTTATGTGGGATGTCACTTGCCCTTGAAAATGTTATTGTTTAGTCACATAAACAGATATCCTATTAGTTTCCGCCGAGTATATTACAACGTGCATGGACATTAATTGCAATTAGCATTTAGGCCGTTGGCACCATCATGATGTAGTCATTTTACTACAGTATAAAATTTAAATTTTCTACTTTTAGTAGTGTCTTACAACTTGGACGCATTACCGTTATATGTAAAATAAGACTTCAGTGTTTTAAAAATATATTGTATTGCAAGTGGTACGTACGTCATTTTGCTATATTTTTATAAAATTTGCGTATGAATTTAAATGAAACCATGGCCATTGAAGCCTGAGGTGTTCGACGTTCCAAAGTCGTAGTTAACCACGGCTAACACCAGATTAAAATTATTAATTGTTGTTGTGATCTATGCAGTATGAACTTGTAGTATCCTGTAGTCTTGCGGTAAACAACCCAAACAAAAAGGTTGGTTTTTTTAAAATTAATTTTATTAATAATAGGATCCCAAGCAGATGGTAGCATCCAGCTATCCTCTCTATTAAAATTTAGATGAAATAAAAAAGGATCTTTTTTTAGATTTCAATAGCTTTACGAATCATCCTTGAAAAGAATCGGTGTTCTCTAGCGAGGATTTGTGGTTCATCAAATCTGTTTTAGTGATGATGGTGGCGATCCTGTACGTATTCACAGACTGTAGACTTCCCGGAGCGTAGATTCTTCACACCAGCTATGTGTTAACACGGGTCTTATTGATACTTTAGTTTGTCCTATATAAGAGAGAACACATCCACAATCTAGCTTGTACACTCTTGCATGTTACCGAGGGACAATACAGTTTTGTTGTAGCCGGGAATCTAATTCGGTTTTCTCGCGTAATATGTTATTTTCGGGCGGGGGCTTATCCTTTAGGCAAGTGTGGCCTTTATTTTTCATTGCAGCCTATCAAAGGTCTAAAAAGAGCATGGAACTTTTCCATATGCTGCCTCATAGGGGGTATATGCCATAGCCTACCTAACCATTGCGCTTGGCAGGACGGTTGGTAACCGCAGTTTTATTTCAACTATTAAAGTCGTTATTAGCGACATGTTGCTATTGCTGCCCATCTCCTATTTCATTTGTCAGTGTTGTTACTAGTGACAATAACAGGACGACGTAGGATAGAGAATTCTCAGCACCGCCACACGGCGCCTGTACATTATTTCAGTTTTCATTCGAGTAAACATCAATTACCTATTCTCACATTTGCTGTACTTATATAGCATGTGCGAAATATTAAACGTGCTAATTTATTATAACTACCTAGTTTTATTATAGGTAATATAAGTTTATGTTTACTACCTTTGGTTCGACGTCACGAGCCAAATACAGTTTACGAAGGGAAATAAAATCTCAAAGCGAAGTTGCACGCGAAGTTGAACGATAACAGAAATGTTATTAGATTTTGTTACAATAATGAAAAATTTTGTGATAGATGAATGGTGAAGATTCCTTTACCTATTTAGATAAATATTTTATCTTATCTTGTTAAATACCTATGTTGTTAATCCGGAAACTGAAGTTCTAGTAGATCTAGGTAAGTTATGCATCAATCGCGTTTTGGTGGTGTAAAAATATGCATTATCCGATTTCAAGATTGTCGTAAAAGGCGATACAGTTAAACAAACTAGGAGATAAACGGAAGCGTCTCCTGATCAACTCAAAATCGAAAAAAAATATGCGGTTATAACTCGCCTGCCAACCGTGGCAACTATGAATAGAATAAAGTAATTTGCATTCAATATAAATTACGAGAACACTTATTGAAAGAAATTTTAGTAATCTAAGTCAATAGTCCTGAAAAAACCAGCAGGAAATCAAGCGGGACTATTTTCTGGAAGTCTTATATTCAGGAGCGTACTTTTACAGCCTAAATTAGATGGATAGAGGATGTAATAAAATGTTTATAAATAATTATCATTAAAGATTCGACTACAATTACAACCAAATTGGATATCTAGGTCATTTCAGTTATGTGTAAATAAAGGGTCTTCTTACATGAAAATAAAATAATCAATTGATGAAATATCGAAAAGATCGTAAAATATTTACTTAATAGTCTAAGGAAGGAGGAAAAACCTCAAACTCCGATCAGAGAAATACATTACATCCTTTAAAATACGTAATTAAAATAATTAAGGATTAATAGCTTCCGTAATTCATTGCTAAAATTGAATACTTGTAACTTAAGAAGTGTGAATACTAATAATGCACGTTGGATCAAAAATTAAGAAAAATCCAAGATTTTATTTTCAGCAAGGTAAATAAAAATCGAAATGAAAGGCATTTCTCTTTCCCAATTCATTTTTTTTCTGTAATCACTCATCTATTTGGTGCATCGTCGTAATCTTTGAATCTTAATTTCCATCTCATGATATGACTTTTAAAAATTTGATTTAAATATACTTTATTATGTACATGTATTTTATACACACTATACGTAATTAATAGTATAAAAAATGTAGTTTTGTTCATTTACGTAACGTAAGGGAAAGTGGAGCAGATTCCAAGAATAACATGTTCTTATTTGAAATAAGGTTTCTATTACTCATTTGAAATGTTTAGACAGACCAAACTTTCCAGCTTAGCAAGGACTATTACGAAAGATATACATCTAATTAATTTTTCTTTCTCTGGAGGCAGTACAACGGCTAAAGTTATATAGTCCTGAGGCTAGTTTCTTTTTCATTTTTCTTGTACCAAAAATCTAATTTATTTTTCTTTTGACGGGTATGTAATGAGGGTATTGTTAGGGTAAATAAAAGGTTTTTAAATGTTTATTAAGGCGTTACATGGATTTATTTTATTTTTTAATAATTTCGCGAACCTGCGACCGCGAAAAATCTGATATACTATGATTATCGTAGCTTCGGTATACATACAAATATAAACATTAGCGTTTGTGACCCAGAGGAGTAGACAGAGATTGCGGGCTTCTATTTCGCACGATCCTGACACATTGATTCACATTTATTATGAGAACCCGCAACCGTGATCACATCACCCATAATCACGTGTCACCACTGTGGGTTTCTACTTGGGGGCGTTATGAACAGCACAGGATCATAAAAAGTACTGTGTATTGAACAAAAAATCCCTACACTGGCTTATGCTTATTATGTGCTTAGCGCTATTAGCCTGACTGTACTGTCTACGCGCGAATCAACCACTCAGGCACCGTTTATAGTATTGTATTTATCGGTACATAAACTAAAATATTATTTAATATATATTATACATCTGATTATTTCGTAATAACCACAACAGGGCCGCGACGCCCCTGTGTGCGAAGTTTGTGGCGCACACAGGCGCCAAGAATATAGAAGCCCCACCATCGAAATTACTTTTGTTACACTTGCACAACAACATATAGCATTCTTCGTAGTGGGGTATCGATAAGTAAGTAGGTACAACAGGCTCAACATAACATAGTATATAATTATAATGCGCTTATTGCACAGATCTTCTAATGCTGCGGCTACACTAACGAGAAATGCCGTTAATTATCGCGTTGATGGACGTTGAATGTAGGTGTGGCCATGAATTAAGGCGATAATTTGACAACGGAATTGGCAATGCCGTTTCCCGTTAGGCGATAACTCGAGTGGCGGTACATCAAAGGATTAACGCACATATTATCGCGTTGAAGCGGCCACACTACGTTTGTCTCATTGCGCACGGTAAGTGCAACGGGGTTGGACGTATGGCTGCGATGGAGTGGAGTAATGAAAAAGTTACAACTCGTACGAATTAACTTGAGACCTGGGCCGATGACGTAATTGTCAATGTACGGTGTGCAAAATAATGCGTC
>DWHP01001114.1:0-16951 GCA_018247895.1 Parnassius honrathi
GCCAATATTTCTCGGGAAAACGTCTCCGAGTACCGGGACAAACTTGTGTCTGAAGTCGAGTCTTTGCTGAACAAAGTGTCGGATTGGTGGTGACAAAATCTGGTCCAGTTCGTTCCACAGAAGACACAAGTTTGCGCGTTTACCGCTAAAAAGAACCCTTTCGTCGTATATCCTCAGTTTCAAGGCAATACCCTTGCTTCTTCGGCGTCGATATATCAAATAGTATTTAGTTTCGTTGGCGTGCTCAGCAGAGCAAGACAGTATTTCATGTCGGCATATCGCTTGCAACTTTACAAAGCGCAAGTTCGACCTCACATAGAATACTGTTCTTATATCTGAGCCAGAGCACCCCAGTGCCAGCTCCTTTCACCTGACCGCATCCATCACAGAGCGGTTCGAATCGTCGACGACAAAGTTCTTTCTGATCGGCTCGATTCACTAGCGCTGCGTAGGGATGTTGCATCCCTTTGCATTTTCTATCACATCTATCACGGGGAGTGCTCCGAAGAATTGTTCGGATTTATTCCAGCCGTCAAATTTCACGAACACACTTCGCGTCAAAACTCACGATACCATCCTCAACATCCAGATGCTTGGCGGTCCACCAATGTGCATTTTATTAGGAGTTTTCTTCCTCGTACAACTTCTCTGCGGCATTGTTTACCACTGGCGATTTTTCCGGGCCGATACGACTTCAAAAAAAGAGCTTACTCCTTTCTAAAAGGCTGGTAACGCACCTGCAATTCCCCTGTTGTTGCGGTTGTTCATGGGCGGCTATAGTCACTTACTATCAAGTGAGCCGCATGCTCGTTTGCCCTTTCTTCTATAAAAAAAATAGGTGCAACACGTCTAGTACTCCTATCTCCAGCCAAACATGATTAACGATCATGCAGCCATCGCAATAGCGGACTTACGAGCAGGGGCGGTATCTTTGTGAATAAAAAACATTCTTCACCAATTTTCCTCGCCGTTTCTGGTGCATTTCATGGCAAAGTTTTTTTTATTTGTTCTACATACTAAGTGCTCGTCGACAATCTCAGAAAAAGAGAGCTGGAGAGAAAGAGAGACAGAAAACAAAACTCACTTTAAATTTCATAGAAAATGGATATGATGGTCTTTTCTCAGTCATAGATTGTAACTTTCTTTCAGAATTATAATGGTGAAGTCACGTTTTATCCATTGTTATAAATCAAGCCAAAAATGGATTAGGATCGTTTTGCAACACTTTCAAAATGATTTGAGAAGTCTGATTTATTTCTGATCATCGGAATGCATTTTGGGGACTCAACACGTTGATACTTTTATCCCCAAGCGTTCATGTAGAATGTTACGCACACTTCCTGTTGAAGTCTTTGTTTCTTCAGCAATAAAACATACAATGAGACGATGATCTTATAAAACAATTTTTGAAATATTTAGAATCTCTTCAGTTACCACTGTTCAAAGTTCCATATTTAAATCCGGCGAAAGAACGAGTAAATGAGGAATAAGGCGGAGCGTATACCCTTAATGTTTCTCGTAAATCTTGGCTTACTTATTCCACAGAGGAATTATTCAAGCACAGAGCGTAGTTAATTTTTTTTTTCATTTTCTCCAACACGCTCCTACAATCCCCAAACAAAATGAATTACATCATCTGTTTTTTTTCTTTGGTAATGGACTCGTACTCTTGTACTTCAGCCAGTGTCAAGTATAGTCTTATTTATTTATTTGTTTGAATCTTCAACAGTTGTACAAATTAAATTACTATGTACTACCAATTATAGGAGAACACATCATTCTAAAACAATAGCAGTGTTTATACTTTGCCTATTTCAATGGTAGTTGGAACAAAAATAAGTTTTACGAACAAAAGATAGTTAAAAGTTTTTGTAACATAAATAAAAATTAAGTTTAGCATAAAGTTATTGAATAATTAATTTTCTAAACAGTCGTTACATTTTTTCTTACAAAGTGTGAGCCTGTCCCAACCAATGTCCAGTGTTGCTATGTTTTTTACACATACATTGTATACGCGTGATATACGTCTTATTGGAGAATTTTGTCCAAGTTTAGTTCCAGCGCGGTCAGCCTTAAAGAAAGGACATCGGTTGCGAGGACGTCTCCGAGGTACATTAATATTAAATCTACTCAACAGCTCACTGTTATCAATTTTACCACTGAAAAGTTTATGAAGAAATTTAAAACAAAGAAAAGATCTACGAACTGCCAGTGGTTTCATCCTAAAGTAATTGAGTTTATTTTTGTACCACTTACTATGACTTGACGCCTTAAACGAAAGAGTTTAGTGAGTCTTTTTGAACACGTTCGATTCTTTCAATGTGGTTTTTGTAAGTGGAAGACCATACTTGACAAAAATATTCAAATTTTCTACGGACCAAGATGTTGTAGAGTTAAAGTACTATTGTAACCTTTTTGAAATCTTTTGACTGTCTAAGAACATAGTCGAGCAACCCGAAAGAAGCCATCACTATAGAATTAATATGTTTATCGAATCTTAATTTGCTATCAAATATTACGCCAAGGTCTCTAATGGAATTGGTTTACTTCAGTTTTGTATCCAAAACATTGTAAGAACTCATTAATGGATTATTTTTTCCTGTAAATTGATCAAAACTACATTTACCCAGATTAAGAAGCATGGGATTTGTTTCACACCATTTTACAGGTTACTCAAGATTCGCTTGTAGGTCTAATACGTCTGATTCTTGCTTTATAACTTTAGCTATTTTTAAATCGTCTGCGAACAAATAAACTCGACAATTTTTAAATACATTTACTATATCATTAATGAACAGTACGAAGAATAAAGGTCCCAAATTCGATCCCTGCGGAACACCGGAAATGGCATTGAAAGAATCCGAACACTCGAAGTAAATTACTACTCCGGCATTACGATTAGAAGGGTAGGATTTGCACCAGCTTAAAAATGTATCAGAAATGCCAAAACATGCGAGTTTTTTTAACAAGTATACTATTGTTTAGGCCAAGTCGTAACAACTTAAACTTGCAAAAACGCTCGTCTCGAGTGATAGCCTGTTTGACGTTTAGTGGGCAGTGGCCGTACAGTTAGTCTGGAATATTCATTTGTCCGGGACGGCCGTGTCGGTTAGATGTCGATAAGTAACGTTAGAATCGTTAGGTCGCGTTAAGATTACCTCCTTTGCGTTGTCTTTTTTCGTTCGTATACGTGACAACCATGTTTTCTTTGAGTTTCAGTGATTAATTTAACTTCGATTGCCATTAATTTGCGTCGACGAGTTGCTTGGGTGGCATTTTGATATCGTACGATGGAATTTAGCTTGTCGGGTGGAACGCTAAAACTTTGTGAACCGAGAGGAAATTGCGTTCCTCTTCGATTATAGTTTTTGTGCTAAGTGATGTTAGACTTGAGTTCAGATAACGGTGAAAGCCCACTGGAGTGATTGCACCTTGTGGAGCAGGGTAACGCAAGTGGGTCTGCTGGCCGATTACATCGGTGACGTCAGGTTACATTACACACCTTCTTACACTACTCACCCCTACCATTTACTTGCCCCTGACGGTACCTTGTGGTCGACCCTATTTCCGGAACTCGGTTAGTTTATGTTTCTATATCTAATCACCTAATAGAATGGTTTAACGTGGTCTGCCAAATCATTTCAAAAATTACAAGGAACATAATGAGTTGCATACATGTATGGATATGTGCGTCTTTTTGGACTATGGGTGGCTAGGCAGTAGCGAGTTGCTCAGATCATGTTTAGCCAAAATTATTTAGGTATAGATGGAGAAGTGGTAGGTAGCTAACCCATCGACTACATAATCACAAACCCAAAAACACATTGGATTGCCTTTTATAATATACAGGCAAGTAACATATTTGGCTCATTCTTTCCACATAAACATGAAACCTATAAGTTCCAAACCAACACAGGAAACGGTTTATGTTCTGTACTTACACAGATGTTTTACTGCCTTCTATTAAAGGTCATGATTTTTTAAAATATAGTCCTTTGTTACGACAACACGAATAGGAAATGGGATGGTTGCTTCTCTGGCGCCGTATTACCAAGTTACTTACGGTGTCCCGCAAATTAACCAAGTAACTTACGGTGTTCCGGAAATTAACCAAGTAACTTACGGTGTCCCGCAAATTAACCAAGGATCTTACGGTGTCACACAGATAAACCAAGTAACTTACGGTATCCCTACGTCTAGAACAGCCCCGGTGACACAATGACCTGCGGTAAGTACATATCTCCCACTGATTAAAACTCCACCGCAGAGCAGTTTGATTCTTGAGCCGTCTGTGTACTCGATTAGCACCAACCAAGGATACTGGTCTATTGCCGTTTCATTTCCTCCTGAAATACGTTATAACGTAATATTTTAATAGTGTCCATACAATTTTTGTATAATTTTTAAATTTCCCCTTCTCTCTTTGTTGTGTATAATGTTATGAAAATTTCTTTTAATGAATATTTAAATAGGTCGCAATGATTTAGTTATTTTGGATCTCTTTTTTCCCGTCGGTGTCGTGTGAGGCGACAGACAGAAACAAATCGCTGGGCAGCAGCATCTTCCTGACTACTAGAAAATAAATGGAACTAATTTCTACAGATTTTATCGCCATTACATAAGATTAGAAAAACCAGAAATCCTCGCAAAAGAACACCGAATTCTACGTAAGATGAATCGCGAGGCTATTGAAATTTAAAAAAAACATCCTAATTTCAATAGAGAAGATGGATGGGTACTACCATCTGCATGGGATCCTATAATTAATAAAATTAAATCCAAACGCAAGCATACCATTGCAAGACATTAAAATACTGTAAGCTCATTTTGCATAGATCGGGCCAAAAATTAATATCAAAAACTAACTATGACATCGAGACGTCAAACATCTCAGTCCCCGTGACTATGGGTGCTGTAAAGTACCCGATACGTCGGGAATTAAAAAGTTAAATTAAATGCAATAAAATCCTTAACAATTAGTTTTGTGATCGCGTAAGTATAAGAAATCATTAATTGGAAAATAAAACACTTTGCCTACCAAGCGTGCCAACTATGGTAAATATGCCCCTTGAGGCGATCTATGACAGGCCTATGCTCATCAGTGGACTTTGATAGGTTGTAATGAATGAATGGACGGATCCGTTTCTTATAGAATAAGGGTGACAAAAGAGCACACAGTCCACCTGATGGTAAGTGGATGCTATGGCCCATAGACATCTACATTTATGCTCGATTAAGAATCAAAACGCAGCGTCACCCCTGAGGGCTAAGATGCAATGCCTCGTTTCCAGTAAAAAAGTGTCTCTGGATCTCTACACTCACCATACGTAATACAGCAATATTAAGCAGCTAATATATATTTTTTTTTATATGTGCGTCCTATACAAGGTTTTGTTTACTCTGATTATCATCTGCTTTTTCTTTATCAGACCGTAAATACGAATAGTCTTCTGTCGGACCTATCCCTGTCTATTGTAAGTAGTGTTTGTAGTCATATTTGCTACCGTAAAGAAACCATCGCGCGCGGGCACAACTCGGCAAAGTTTCATCGTTATCGGATTATTGGTAAAGTAGCGCACAGTAGAAACAAACTATCAGATATTAATTTGATAGGTATCGGTAGTGTACTGAAGTTCGGAATCCTCTTCCTACTAGAGAAAGAATGTACCAATAACTTTACCCCTTGTGTAATTAGTTTTCGTGAGGGTGAAGTTGTTGGTACCACTGATTCTAAGTACTAATTAGTCAAAAATGAATGCAAAACTGGGCTTACCAACAATCCTGTTGCTGTCTCCGCCATCGATCCCACAGCATTCGCTGCGTGGATCGGGGGGAGCTGCTGATGGAGTACATTCTCCAGGCCGCGTTACCGTAGTTCCAGTTGTAGTGGGTGCTGGGCCACAGCACACGCTTATTTCAGCTGCACCGTTACATCTATAATGAAATGTATAGGGCAATATATTATCTGCTGACTAATGCTGACCTTGTAGTGGCTGTATACAGCCACTAGCACAATTTTACAAGACTATACACTGCCCTATATCATCCGCGGCTGTTAGAGGCGACAGAGGGAAACAAACGAGGAGATGAGCAACAACTGCCAACCCAGCTGCCCAGCGTAGCAATTATGGCATCTCTCGTAAGAGGGATACCCTTTGTGAGGACTTTTCCTGTGTTCAAAAGTGAACTTTGATAGGCTGTAATGATATACTAACCTAATCTACAACGTGAAAAATACTAGCTTCGCTTCGAAGTATTCGCTTGAATCTTCAATTCAATACTTGCTCGGTCGCGGTCCTTACTGGCTTCATATAACTACATACATACATACATACCAGTCCCGACTAAATAGGTGTAGAAATTTCTAGTATGGAATTTTTTAGAAAGCTCTCCTAGTTCTGCTACTCGATACTAGATGACACTAGTGGTAACTAGCCATGTACCAGGCATTAATTATAGTGCGCAACAATACTAATTGACTATTTTTTTTAAAACTGAAGTCGCAAATTAACTTACAGATGGTCCACCTTCAAACAAAGAAAGCTATAGACGTGTTGTCACCTCTGAGGAATGCCTGTAGTTATACTGTCTATGTGTACCATTCAGATCGGAACAAAACAGTGCAGGGACTGCTATTAAGCGGCTGAATAAGGTGAGCGGGCAATACTAGTACGAACTAGGATCTGGCGGCCGACTGATGACAAAAAGTCAAGTTTCACGGACTAGTGATGGTGGATAGTTATGCTTATCAACCCCAAGCGGTTTGTGTATTTCCACGGTAGGGAAACATCTATTTGCAATCGCTAAATCGTAAGCAAGTCGGTATTAGAGTTGCCAACTTTTTCTAAAATGACACGTTACTTATTTTATTTAGAGTACAGATTTTAAAAAGAGGGTTTTTATTTATTTTCTTTGCTAAAACTTTTTTCTATACTAATACGGCTTTTTGTGTTTTGATTGGCGCTAGTGAACAATGTGGCAAAAAGTGAGTTAATGTAAATAGAGTAGATTATTTAGCGTACTCTATCAGCGTTAAAGATTATTAAAACACACCTACTTAAAGTATGTTTATCTCTGTTTAGCCTAATTTGTTGACTGGAAGAAAATGCCTTAAGCCAATTAGTTCGCCATATGTGTACTTATTTTTGTGCATAAATGTTTAAATAATTTAATAAATGATCTGAGTACCGATTGTTGGCACTTTGATTAGTATAGATGAATAGATTAAATAAGGTTTAAAATAACTTAGCAATTCACCTTGAGTTTCGAAGAAACGTTTTGGCTGCGTAGGATACCGGTAGTTGCATCATACTGTTGAGATGCGGACAAGCATTCAAACCGATACACTTTCCTTCGTGACCATCGGGTGTTAGGCATTTTCTATCTGAAGTCGGCACTGGCCCCGACACCGGACAGCAAACCTGTAAGTTTCGATTGAAGTGACTAAGACCTCAACGTAAATTTTAATTTTATTTATATTGTGCACTCGTTGCATGAATACATAACGTAAAAAGCCGTTTCCAAAATAAAAAAACTTATTATTCTCTTTTAACGTTGGTGATCTGTTAGTGTTCGTGTAATTTCTGAACGACTTGTCCGATTAAGATCACATTCATGACTTCGCTAGAATCCGATAGGTGGCGTTGTAGTCAAATTATATATTTATGAACTCATATTCTCAATATGTTAGTTCAGAACCAAAAACGAAATTCACAAAATCTTGACACCTATAGGTGGCGCTGATCTCGATTTATTAACACATTTAATATTTACACTGAAAAGTATTCTGTATGTCACTGTAACCTTAGTTCTTTCTTAAATTTGAACGGTTGCCATTTTGGCGGGCTTACATGTAAACAAAGAAGATGAAGAAAATATAATAAAACTTTATGCTGACCTTGTGATGACTTTATGCAATCCATTGATGCACACAACAATACACAAATTTATAACTTAGAAATACGTAAATGTAATACATTTGTACATTTGTATTTTGTACGACAAAGGCATGCCAGAAAAGGACAAAACTCTACGTGTGTTGTGGTTAAATCACAACTCTGGTTTTCGGTGATGACCGAAAATCCTAGGAAATACATGATGTCGTTATTGACTGACTCTATTGTAAACATTATAATATGTAAGTAATTATAAGCATGATTTTGCCATCCCGTCTTGCCCGATCTTCATTTTTACCTTTGGAATTCTTTGTCTATATCCACACTGTGATTTTCTTAGGATGTCGAAGTCCTGTGATGTTTTGTATGGTTTGTTTAATGCAGCTAATAGAGGTCGACACTCAAGAATTTCCACGCATCGACCTGCATCGCCACTTGGAGTTTTGCATGATATATCTGTGAAATTATATTATTATGAAATGCTAAAAAGTACAAAATTAAGCTTTTTAACTATAGTAAAAGCCGATTTTAACGAAATACAAAAAATAAAATAATGAAATAATTTGCGTATTTCAGCTTCTGATATCATTGCCAAGATATCGTGTATGAAAGAATAAAACTCGGCTTCAAAAACTACTGTGGGAAAATCATTATTTTTATTGGAAAAGGGTGACAAGCGAGCACACAGTACACCTGATGGTAACTGGTTGCTTTGGCCCATAGACATCTACTGGGGAAGTACCACGCTCTCACAGAATACCAGCGTAAAATAGCACTTTAATACTACTGTGTTTTGTACGGTGAGTGTATAGAACCGGTGATCCTTTTACTGGTATGGAGGTATTCCATCTTAGTCCTCAGGGTTGTCAATGCATCTGCATTTTGATTCTTGATCAAGGATATAGAAGATGTCTATGGGCCACATCATCATAATACTTTATGTGAACTTATGGTGAACAAGATCCACCTTCCCTTGATTAATATGGGGAAGCTTACAGTCTATACTAAGAGCCTACCATTAAGGCAATACAGAGGACCGTTTCGTTCGTTTCTAAAATGTAATAACTAACTAGTCTGTATGTATAAGTTCTGTTACAAATGAAAATGCATTTTTTTATAATGAAACAATGTAATATTACTAAAACGTATATGTACATATTTGCTAAAGTCTCAGCAAAAGATAAAAACAATATTCAATTCAATACGGCCACCTTTGGTTTTTATATAGGCCTTTAATCTGTCTGGCCACGACGAATCTATGGATTTACGCACTGTTTCCACGCGAAATTTCGTCACTGCTTGCTCCAGAGACTTTTTAAGAGACTTAATGTCGCCGTTTCGTTTAGAGCAAGCCATGTCCTCTAAAATTAACCATAATTTGTAGTCTAAAGGGGTGAGGTCTGGGCTAGATGAGGGCCAGTCTTTAGCTCTTATAAAGTCCGGAACGTTGGTTTCAAGCCAGACTTGGGTAGTACGTCCCTTGTGACCAGGCGCAGAGTCCTGCTGGAAAGTCAACGGTACATTTTTAAAAAGTGTATTGCTGAGAGGTTTTGCAACACGATCCAAGACTATCTCTCGATACACTTTGGCTGAAGTTTTCACTCCTTTTTCACAAAAATGTAGCTTTGTGACGCCTTGATAGGACACGCCCCACCAAACCATCACTGACGCAGGAAGATGATCGCGTTGTACCTTTCCGACCACTTGAGCAGCTTCTTTAGCACAATGAGCGTACACTTTATCATTTTGCTTATTATAGTGCTCTTCAATCGTGAAAATTTTTTCATCGGTAAAGAGGACATTTCTGTGCCCTTCATCTGCGTATCTCGACAGAAGGCGTTTTGATCGATACAATCTCTTTAATTGTAAAGATTGATTTGGGGCATGTCCTGTATATCGACGATAAGCATCGAGCTCCAGGTCTTGTTTTATAATACGCGACAGAATCCTAGCGGAAATCTTCATTTCTCGCGATAAGATTTTTTGTTTCCTAATGGGATTTCGATGAATTCTGGCTTTAACAGAATTAACAGCCTTTGTAGTTGTAACAGCACGTGGCCGCTCCGATCTTTTATGGTCTTCGATAGAGGAAGTGTTGTTGTATCTCTTGATAGTATGATATAAGAACATACGGCTGATACCAAGCATTTTAAGTGTCTGGAATATGATCGACGGCTCCATACCACTGTGTGCAAGGCGATCACCGCAATCCTATTTTCTTTAACACCCCATTCTATATTTTAATTTGATAATGAACACGAAAAAATATGTGAAATGGCGTGAAAACGAAAGAACTTTTAAAAATAATGTCTAATAAAATTCCAAATTCAAAATAATTAAAAAGTTGAAAAAGAGTTTTTATGTAACAGTATTTTTGGTCAGACTGGTTATATGATATAGTGAGAGGTCATATGATATTCATTAAGCAGGTATATTGATATGCCGGCCCCTTACTAGATTGAGTGACCTGGTAAGAGATGCAGGTAGCTCGGGACCGTGCGTTTGCTTTTGTTTCGCTCCCTTTATCGACGTTGTGTTTTTCTTTGATAAACGCATATATAAGCATTCACGAACCTTTTAGAAGATTTTTTTATAGGATAATGTGACAGACGAGCACACAGTACACATGGTAAGTGGTTGCTGTAGCCCATAGACATCTACATCTATCCTCGATTACGAATCAAAATACAGATTAGTTGTTACCCGTGAGGACTAAGATGGAATGCCTCGTTTCCAGTAAAAAGGGTCTCCGGTTCTCTACTCTCACCATACGAAACACAGCAGCACCAAGCTATCATTTTGCTCTAGTATTCAGTGAGAGCGTGGTCCTTCCCTGGTCGAGCCGACCCTTTCGTGCTACAACTATACTACTAATATGACTGCAGCATGGCTCTATCACGTATAAAAAATAAAATAGAAAATGCTGGAATTTTAAAAAGAAAAAAATTAGTAGGCAATTCTAACTCAATCCTATAAATATAAGGAACGTTGCTTTGAAAATAGAATTGTTTGTTAAGAAGGTTCTTCCGCAAAAAAGAGACTGTAACTGCTATAATACAATACATATAAAAATATATAAACAAATGATTGATAGCGGAGGACTTAATACCTTATGCCATTTTAAACCAGCCAAACGGAAAGTTAGTGGAACAAGTGTATACTACAGTGAGCTAGGATGAAAAGAATAGACATGTACATTAAAGTATAGGAATTTTATAGCCTACCTACGCATCCCACAGCCAGGCACAGGTCTCTTCTAATTTATAAAAGGGCCATAAAGCAATTAGTCCGCTGCGCTACCCCAGTCAATATTAGAATAGGTATATCCGTACGTAAAAAATTGATTGAACGCGATAAAATCCATACAATTTAGTTTTAATTCATACATACATGTGGTAGCTCAAGGGTTATGCTGTAAATTTTACTTTACACGATCAACTTGGGATTGATCCACATGAACGACACCAATGAAATTTTTAATTGCAATTTTAAGTGCCGATTTACCACGCGCTCGGCGGTGGAGGAAAACATCCTGAGCCAAGCAGTAAGACGTTTTCGTACTATGACTACTATGACGTATAAGCTGAAACCTTATTTTTATACATACGTAGTTTCACGTTAGTATTCGCCGAGGGGGTAGGTAGAGTCCAAAGAACAGCGAGCTACTCAGACTACATTTTGTCAAAAAATATGGGTGTAGATTGAAAATAGTGAAAGAAGTTATAGGTTGCTAGTTCGACGCCTACACAATCACAAATCCAATATCGTACATTCCTCTATAAGTCTCAGCTCAGACCAACATGGGACGGAAAGTTTAATTCAATCCTGGAAATTAACTTTCGTCCCAGGCTTCTTGAAATAAACACTTTTTAAGAACACAAGGTTTATGGTTGGGGTGCCAGTCTACTAAGCTTTTCGTTACTAGGTTCGAATCGCAGTCGATATTTGTGTTAAAAGGCAAAATATTGGTTTTTGAGTGTGGTCGTCTTCGCATCGCAGATACGTACTTGCCTAGCCTATCCAATCTTATCGCATAAGAGTTAAATGGGACGAGATTAAGTTTTTTTTTTAAATAAATAAGTGAGAGTGATAAACAAGCATACAATCTACCTGATGGTTAATGGATGCTGTGACTTATAGATATCTACACGTATCCTTAAGCACCACTGCCTTGTTACCCCTGAGTACTAAGATGAAACGCCTCGTTACCAGTAAAAATCATTCGTCATACAATACATATCAGCAACATGTTGCTGTTTTACATTGGTATTTCTGGTCTGCAGGGCTGGAAGCCTGTACCTAGGAGTGGACTTACATCCTGTCTAACACATTGGTACTGAAGCCGTAAATCGTTTAAGCATGGTGCTATCGTGTAGAATGCCAAACGAAACTACTCAATTGTAGTACAACATTACAATAAGTAAAAAACAAACACATAGCATCAAACTAAACTACGTATATTAACTGTTTTATATCGTATGATTTTTTATTTCAATTTGTCATTCATATAATTTGGTAATATAGCCTTGGATAAACACATTTAACTCGTTTACGAGTCATTCAAGTACAAAAAGGACGATGTTCAATCAGGACTCGATTATATTGAGCCAAACAGCTCGTCTGTCGGCTCGTACAGATTGTGTATTGTTTAATGGCCGCCGAGGACGCGGGGCTTTTATTCCGACGCCGACGGAAGCTCAATTCAAAGCAATCGAGCGATGACGCGGTACGCACTTAGTTTTAGTTAACAGCGCCGCCTAGTGATGAGTAGAAGAACATAGCTTTCGTAATGAAGAAAATGTTACACAGCGGGGTGCACTCCTACTTTGCGGGTAATATAGGTGATATCAATTCAGACGTGCTCTTAGACAGAAAACTAGCACCGTAAAATTTATTTACAAGGTGATTTTACTAATATGTACCGGAAGAGTGAGTTAATATAGCTCGATAACATATAGTCAGCTCTATTAGAGTTACATATGTAGAGCATTATGTAACGAGAAAGCTATAGTGTTAAGGATCAGTAAATTGAATGGGAAATGGGTGGGCCACTAACCTGTAGAAGCAACGACCGAGAGGGAAGAAAGACTTTTTTTATAGAATAAGGTGACAAACGAGCACACAGTCCGCCTGATAGTAAATAGATGCTGTGGCCCACAGACATCTACATCTATCTTTAATTAAAAAACACCCCTATGGCCTGAGATGGAATGCCTAGTTTCCAGTGAAAAGGGTCTCCGTTTCTCTGGACACACCAAGTGAAACACAACATCATTAAGCTGCTATTTTATGCTGGTATTCTGGATTGGATTGGCAGCTTTTTACCAGCAAATTTATACAAAGTGATCTCAGGCTTTTTAGCAGATTGGTCGAGGCTAATGTTAGTGGATTTTAATGAGCTGCGTTGAATACTGATAAATTAAAAAAAGCTAAATGCGAGAACATATACTATTTCAATAGACCAACGTGACCAAGATACAGTCATCAAGAATATGATTACAATGCATTTTTGTGAACTGAGGGTGGTGGCAGGTAATGGGCAGTAACCACTTACCATCAGCTGGGCAGTAAATTTGTTCGTCGTTTATATATTATAAAAAAATCGAACAACTTTAGAGACGGATCGCAGTATAGGTGAAGTCATAACGTTCTCATTCCTTGCTTCATCGTGCACGAGGAACAAAGCGCGAAAATCATTGACATCCTTCATAATCCACTCACAGCGAATCTGTGCGGCGAGCGAATGTCGCTAATTTAACAAATTGAACCGCCTTCCGTCGCAACGAGCGCCGGAAACTACATGATGCCGCCTGTGACGCACATTGGTACATTACGGTACTAAGAACAATAAATATATTTTAATAGTTATCGTATTTAAGGTATACCGCTATCAATCACATCAAGAGTGTATTCAGATATGAATGACTAAAAAAAAGAAAAACTTTTTTAACGTCATTCTAAATTTATTCGTTTTTATTTTGTAGTATAAGGGTGACAAACAAGCACTCAGTTCACCTGATGGCAAATGGTTGCTGTTCCCCATAGACATCTACGTCTATCCCCGATTAAAAATGCAGACGCGTTGTCACCTCTTAAGGACTAAGATGGAATGCCTCGTTTCCAGTAATCTTGGAGAATCGCACATGTACAAAAATCCAAATCCGGAACAATTATTTCTATACAAATAAACATTTATTATGTGCGGAAATTGAAATTGCGGCTTCGCAGCATCGCTGTCAAACGATTTGTCCCTGCGCTAATGCACCGCCAGCCCTTGTAATTTCCTTAAGTTCACCTGTTCTTTTGTATTACAACGTCGTAACTTGCAGAGCTTTTGATTAGTTTTTCAAATAAGATGGGCTATTATTCAATAGACAATTTAATAATTAATAAGACATCTTTTAGTACGTGAGTTTATTTTTAAATTAAGTTATATTGCCCCGACAGTCGATGAGGAAGAAAGGTTCTCGACTGTCACCCTCGTACCGTTAAGTGAAGTGTAGGACGGCCCCTTACTAGATGGAGTTACGACCTGGTAAGATATACAGGGTGTCAATTGGTGCAGGTGGTTCAGGGCCGTGTTTTGTGGCGTCTCTTGGGGAAGGTTCAGCAGTTGAGGATTTGTTAAAGGTTGTAACGAGGATGATGATGATGAAATTACATTAATACCTTAGCATTAATTGATGTAAACAGTGTCCTACGCATTATTTCGTGACATAATAGACTTTTACGGCAAATTTCATTAGAATATTATTGAAGTTTATTCATTCAAGCATGAAGAAAAACAAACATAATCTAAATAAATATACTTTCACATTTATCACAAAAAGTAAGAATAATTTAGCCTGCAATATGTCCACCGCTGTAACTTAGTTGTTGAAAAAATAATTTACAACGCCCGGGAATAGGTATCATCATAATGAGCACAGACAATATATTATTTTTCATTACTCTGTGGTGGCTAATTAGTATCTGATTTGAATGTAAATTAATTGTAAATCTAATTTATATAAGCTGGAATAAATAATATTCCACGGAATTTGTTAAGAGCAAAATAAAGTCTTTTCAAAGTAAACTAGATTCAAAGTTACAACATAAATAGAATGAATCTAATTATTCAAATTTTATCACGTTTGATTAAACGTATTTTTAATTTCGTATATCTAGAATGAGTTGCGAATATTTAAATGCACTTTAGGCGCAAATACTCTTTTGAGGTTTAACTACAACTCACTAGTGAAATAGGGAAAATGAAAGTAAGATAGAGAAGTTAACGTCCATTACATATTCATTATTTCCCTCTGTCACCTTTGACAACATCCACGGAACGATATCGATAAGAGTATATTTTCGATGGGAATGATTGAAAAGGTTTTATGTTACTTATTTGCATTTAAATGTAGCATATTTTTTAACACTAACGTTTTTGCAACATTACGTTTATATAACAAGGTCGCGTAAGAAAGAGTAAAGAAGCCAACGTCAAAATGTTTTTAAACGCACAAAGAAACGTCAACCATGACAGGGTTTGAATAATTTAAATTTGGAATTAACGAGAAAAGCTCACGTCGATTGCCGTGTGATTCAGTTACATTGTGTCCCATCGCTACTTTAATGGCTGACTCATAACCCTATACTATTGCTTATGCGTGTTGGCGGAAATAAATAGGAATGCAAATTCGAAAAAGAAAAGGGTACATTGACTCTAAAAAGTCCATATCTTGAAGCCAAGTTCACGGTCAGCACTGACCTCTCCCACACCGGTCTGTCCGATCCTAACCCAAGTGTCGTCCCAATCCGGGTATTTTTGCGACCGGTTTATGCGGGGTCACGAAGGTCCCGACAGTTTTCCTTCTACGACCTCGTTATGTTTGCTCGAGAAAATAAAGTGAACGCATATGGTCAAACGCATAAACATAAGAAACTTTAGCATAAAGAATAATGAATTTTCTTACTACCGCATTTAAACTCACCACTTTTAACACCTTTGCCACGTCATAGAATTTTATGGTCACGAGATTACATCATCTTACCAAGGAAGTTTTATACAATATATTGCACTGTAGTGACAGCGTAGGAGAATGGCATCATCCCATTTTGTTCCGTGGTGTAAAAGAGCCGGATCTTATTGCATCTGACAGAACCATGCTGCAATTATATTATAGTTATAGCACGAATGGGTCAGCTCGACCGGGGATGGACTACGCTTTCACAGTATACTAGCGTAAAATAGCAGCTCAACGCTGCTGTGTTTCGTGTGGTGAATGCAGAGAATCGTAGAAACTTTTTACTCAAGACGGGGCATTCTATCTGGGTAACAATGCATCTGCAATTGATTGGTAACCGAGAATAGATGTGTTTATGGACTACAGTATCCACTTACCATCAGGTGGACTGTGTGTTCGTTCGTCAGCCCCATTCTATAAAAAAAACACTTGTACATACTTAGGGAATAATTTTTGTAAATACTACATGAATTTACCTTTTATTTTAAATATTAACGAATATAAGAATTTTACCTAATATCTAATCAGCTTTAAAGGAAAGGTCTAAATATTTTACATAATGTAATAAAGAAATAGAAGTTTGAAATTCAGATTCTTAATCGATGATAGATGTAGATGTCTAAGGGCAACAGCATTTACTTACCTAATGGTAAGTGTGTATATGTAAATAGTAAGTCGACTATGTGCTCGTTTGTCATCCTTACACTACGTTTGCACCGAAAAATATCTAACACGTAATGTTTTTAAGCAAATCGCATAAAATAAATCACACAACATGTTTTGTTGATGGTGGCGTTCGCAGTCACAAAATCTGCGTAAAATTTTCAACAGATATTCAAACTTATCTTTCAACATGACAATATTTCCACAAATTTGTTTTCAAACATTTTGTTTCTGTAATTATAAAGCTGCTGGCCGTATGAGGACACTCAAGGTCGCTCAGCGAGCTATGGAGAGGGCTATGCTCGAAGTTTGATAGACTCAGAAATGAGGATATCCGCAGTAAAACCAGAGTGACCGACATAGCCCAACGGATTAGTAAGCTGAAGT
>DWHP01001115.1:0-16943 GCA_018247895.1 Parnassius honrathi
CACATAAGCGTAAAACATTCACAAAGTTCCCGAGAAGCCCGTGAGGTTAAGAAACAGAAAAAACTTAAAATAAAAACAGATCATGGTAGCATTTTGTCATTTGAAACTACTTTGTTCTAAAAGTTTTTCATCATAAAAATAATCGAAGTTATTAATGCACTTTAATGCGTTAGTAGCGCGGGATGTTCATATAATACACATACCTATATAAAAACAAAACATTCACACGTATCAAACAAAACACGCACATATACATGAAATACTTAATTTATGCCAACCCTAGCTGTAGGTAAAGTTACCACAAAGCAGTCGGTGTCAACTTTACCTAACCTCAAACATCATTACCTATACCAAAATTCCAATGAAAAAAGAAAGTAGCGATTAAACAATATAACAGCTGCAATCCCGACCATTTCCTACATACAATATCAAAATTACACTCACCTCTCACAAGTAGTTTAAACTCTGAAGACACAATTTCACCACAATTGTTGGACGACGCTTTCACAGGAGCACACAATGAACAGCCATATTGAAATAATCGTCAGTGTTACCAGTAAGAATATTATAAAAAATGTTACCCTACGCTATTGAAATAATAATACTATTTAAATTCCGTTTATTTAATTGTAGTTTTATAATGTAGGCAACTTTAAGTAAAATACCTACAATATGGAAATCTTGCCACGGGTTTGGTAATGTTGCCACATTCTACGGTAATGGTATATTTTTACTTAGTTACATATTCGTTATTAACATGAGACTAAGTGTTATTATAATTTGAAAATGAGAATGTCTTCTTCATCACAAAACTCAAGATTTTTAATCGTGAAATGAAAATCAAACCTTGCAATGATGTTCTTTAAAATATTGAAAATTAGGTGCAATAAATAAGCCTATTTTGATATTTTTTTACGATAATTTAGGGAGGGAGTATTGCTACAGGTTCTAGGGTAAAACCAAAATCATAAGTCAAAACATTGGTTCCATGGTAGTTCATGAGTATTTAAGAGATGGCGCTGATTTATTCTATGCTTAAACCTTGAACAATTTTGTTTGCACAGCCTATCTTGTCATTTGTATCAAAGTAAATGACTTAAAAAGTGAAATGTTTTCTTTTAAATAAATATTCTAAACACTAACACAATTATTGTTCTAGATTAAGATGGGTGCATCAATTAATAATGGGATCCATCAAAACAAGTTTTTTTTAATTCACTCTTAAGGAGTGATGGACTCATATAATTTATTTGGTGATGATGGAAGCGGTATGTTGGAAGGACTTACAGATCTTGGTGGAGGAGACAGCTTTGCTGGTACCTCATCATCTGTGGTAGCTGGGGATAATAAAGAGCCTGCTGATAATAGGTAAT
The DNA here is from genome assembly GCA_018247895.1 of Parnassius honrathi. Classification (NCBI taxonomy): domain Eukaryota; kingdom Metazoa; phylum Arthropoda; class Insecta; order Lepidoptera; family Papilionidae; genus Parnassius; species Parnassius honrathi. The sequence continues at coordinate 1,374 of DWHP01001115.1, forward strand.
TTTTCAATGTAAATATTCTTGACATTGTTTATTTATTTACATTATATGTTACATGATTTTTACTGAGTACATAGTTTTAATGTAAGAGTTAATTTAAGCTATTGACAGTTACAGACAACCTTATAACCAAAGTAGTGTTGCACAAGAAGGTTCAATACAGAAACTGGCTACTTTTGGAAGTGGGAGTACCAGTGGGCTAACAAGTAGTTCACAGCCAGTGCCCAACACAGGATCTGGGCCTCCTGCCCCTGATTACCACGATTACGGTAGTTATCCTCCTCGTCCACGCCTTCCTCAACCGCCTCATGCTCCTCTACATCCACCACACCATGTACATCCTTCACATTCTTATCCAGGCTATCATCCTGGCCCAGATCCCATGTTCACTATGCCGGAACAAACAGGTTAGTAGTAGCTTATTTTACTTTACAATATCCATCTTCAAGAAAATAGATATTCAAAGAAAACAAGTAAAATAATGCTTTGTTTTGTATTTACAGGCATTGGAGAAATGGGAGTTTGGTCAAGTGCCCCTGGTGCTAACAGATATTCACCTATTACCCCAGGCTACAGACATTCATATGATCACCAACAAAAAATGCATCAGTATCCTCCACAACAGGTACTATATTTGATTATTGTAACTATGTTCATAAGTTGATACTTTTTATCCTGAGAAGGTACACACACACAGACACACACACGTCGCGCGACTTACTTGACTTTAACACTTGAACTTATTTTCGCTCTTTTACTTGATATTATGTGCTTACATTTTTGACAAATTGACACAAGTCGTAGTTATATGAATTATTGTTCGGACTTTCCCCAAAAACACCGTATAAACCACAGATTTTTTTTATAGAAGAGGGGGCAAACGAGCTTACGGCTCACCTGATGGTAAGTGATAACCGTCGCCCATGAACAGCTGCAACACCAGGGAGATTGCAGATGCGTTGCCGGCCTTTTGAAAAGGAATAGGCTCTTTTCTTGAAGGTCCCTAAGTCGTATCGGTCCGGAAAAATCTCTGGTGGTAGTTGATTCCACAAGGAAAGAAAAAACTTCTTTTAAATCGCTTAGTGGTAGACCACAAGTCATCCAGATGGTATGGGCGGTATCGCGATGTGCGATGGTGAAACTGTGTGGCTGGAATTAGTCTGAACAATTCCTCAGAGCACTCCCTGTGGTAAAGTGGTGGTGAGATAAAATACGCAAAGAGATGCGACATCTCTTTGCTGTATCAGTGAGTCAAGCCGATCGGAAAGAGCTCGGTCGCCGACGATTCGAATACGCTGGATGCGATCAAATGGAAGGAGCCGGCACTGGGAAGGCCCGGTCCAGAGATGGGAACAGTATTCCATGTGCGGCCGAACCTGCGTCTTATAAAGTTGCAGGCGGTGAGCCGGTAGGAAATACTGCCCCGCTCTGCTAAAAACGCCAAGCTTTTTAGAGGCTAATTTTGCCTTTTCTTCCAAGGGAACACGAACCTGCACGTCACTCAATATGTTGACGCCGAGGATTCCAGTACTGGCTGAGGCAACAAGGGCAGTGACTTGAAACTGAGGAGATACGGCCAAAGGAATTTTTTTAGCGGTAAACGCGCAAACTTGTGTCTTCTGGGGATTAAACTGGACTATATTTAGTCGCCCCCAGTCCGAGATTTTGTTCAACAAAGTCTCGACTTCAGATACAAGTTCGTCACGGTACTCGGCGATTTTTTGTCGAGAAATATTGGCACGGCCGGTGTATAAAGCATCACCAGTGCCCTCGTCGGCATAGCAATGAATGCCGATACCGATTTGCAATATGTCATTGATATGCAGAAGAAACAGCGTTGGTGACAGCACGCAGCCTTGTGGAACACCTAATGGGCTTGTAATCGAGCACGCACCGTCTACTACGACCTTGATGCAGCGATCAGCAAGAAAACTGGTGATCCGATTGCACAATTTCTCGGGAAGCCCATAGTAAGGAAGCTTCGTAAGAAGCGCTTTTTGCCAAACCCGATCGAAGGCCTTCGCTATGTTCAAACTAACGGCCAACGCCTCCGCCTTGGACTCTACTGTCTTCACCCATTTCGAAATGGTCCAAAACTTCGTCTTCAATGTCAGTCTTCTCTACCCCGTGTAGGTACTACCGCTCCAGCAAAAAAACTTTCAGCTAGCCTCGGATTCACATTCATAAAAACACGATAATCAGGATATCGCTCCTCGTCAGGATACCTCTCACGGTAGAGTCCAGCTGCACCTCGAGCATAGCCACGACATTCACTTGATTTCGTTGTTGAAAATAAAGGACACGGGCGAGGTAAGGCAAGGGATCTTACCTACCTGAGTTGTGCATAGTTTTAGTTACTTCGTAATGTGAAAACAAATTATTTTTCTTTACATTAATCGAACGGACGAATCGTTTAAAAAATGTAATTGAGTAATTTGCACAAAATCTACCCTTTGCGAGAAAAAGAATTATAGCACAAAAATTGAAATAAAAGTAGCAAGTATTATTTCACCAAGTACCAAGTATTATCTACATGAATTGCGCCAACTTTTGAATACAGTTACTAGGTCCCGGTCAGTACATTTTTTTACAGGGTGAAGGAAACTTGCTCGACAAAACTTTAATGTTACATTCTTAGGCCCGGTTTATATTTTGAGAAGTGAAAAGTGCGAGTGGCAAGTGCAATTGGCAAATAAGTGCTTAATGTATGTGAACGGGTAGTGACAAGTGATAAGTGGGAATAAAATATGCATTTGTCATTTCTCACTTGCCACTTCTCAAAATGTAAACCAGGCCTTACACTTTTGTGATTTTTAAGTATTTATTTTTAACAAACCATAATAGGTGCTTAAAAGTTAAATATTAGGTATAGTAGGCATATCATTAGGCTATACAAAACGGAAAAGTTTGAAATCGGTCCTCATCTGCAGTTGCACCATTAAAAATATTGACGCAAAGGGTGATTTTATGGAAAATGTATAAATCACCCATATCTTTTAAACCCCGCAACTTGGGTATAGGACTTAACTTTGTTGAATAGTTTTTCCGTGGTCTACAACCCCCTTTCGTTTGATCGTTACGTTCTGGGACACCTTGTATTGAAGAAACAGAATTTCTTGGGTGGATTTAATAACAAATTAAAAGCATTTATTTTAATATATTTATTTATTTCGAGAGCAAAATCGATATGCCCCTTTTATATTTTAGGTCACTTCATTCTTATTATATCTCATTTTAGTAATAAATAAAATGATGGCGTATTCTATATTAAAATACGTCAAACCTACTTTAAATATACAGTGAGAAATAAATAGTTTAAAAACATATAAAGCACATTTCTATTAAATAGAATAAGAGTCGCTAGAATCCATCAAAAGAAAATCGTTGAAACATAATGTAGTTAAACCGATTATGCGGCATAAAATAATAGGCGAATAAACTTAAGAAATGACACGATGATAAATTGACAAAGAAGACAATTAATACAAATAAAATGGAATAAATAAAAATGTACGATCTGGCTTTAATAGAATTAATTAACTTAACATTATACGAGCTTTAAATAAAGTATTGAATGTTATGAACTTCCCGTAAGTGGCCCGATAGTTAAGTCCGAATTTCGACATATCTTTCTAGTAAGTTTTTCAAACGATATTTGTTCGTGTGAATGCATGTGTAGGTCCCTACATAAAGTTATTTTTCATCTTGATCTCGAAAATAAAATGACAATATCATCTCCTGCCCTTAAAAGTGTAAGTGCATATTTAATACATGTAAATGTTTTCTATAAATTAAAAAAAATTACAGTGTCATCAGACACAGAATTTTCGTTGTTTTGGAAAAATAAAACAAGAAAACTAGATTACAATAAAATATTAAGAACAGAATTGTATTATATTTTTGAAAAAAAAAATACACGACGAAATGATTTTTTATAACATTGATGAAGAAAGTGTGATAAATAACATCGATTATTTTCAACATAATTACTTTCAATACGTTATTAAAATAATAGCTAATGCTTAAAATCTCGGCGGGCATTACTCTGCCCTTTCCATTTAGTGTCTTGGTTGTCATAGAGAAAATAAGAATTGGATGTTACTTCGATTGATAATTTACTGGAACAGCAAGATGTACCTACAAGAACATGAAAATGATATATGGAGTTACTTTTATATCACTCCAGGATTCCAGAGTGACGGGATGAATTCGGATTGAAGTAGAATCTATGATCACCCCAAATTCGCTCCGGACTTTTATAAAATTGAATAAAATTACTTTAACGGATTTTATCGCGTTTAATTATTTTTATTAAAATTAAGCAAATTGAACGCGATAAAATCCGTAAAAGTAGATTTATTCAATGTAAAGTGTCGCGTGAAATCATTAAGTATAAGTATGAAATTTTAGTAATGTGACTACAGCTCCACTTATCGGGTCCAGTTTTTGTGATTTCATTTAATGGCGTTCAAAATAGTATATAACCTATGTTCCGAAATAGAATCCAGTATACTGGCCAATGCAAATAATGTCATAAATTGACGCCATACTGGTGATTCGTTTTAAAACATTGGCCAGTACATGACACCATACATTTGCGCCATATTGGAAACATACACCGTAATTTGGCTTTGTCAAACATATATTAAAATAAAAATTAACATCATATTGTACAAATAATGTATTTTAGTTTAAGTACAATAATCCCGTAACAAAATGAGTATGATTTTTCATTCTTTTATCGTACCGATTTAACTGTTTAAGCTCTGCCATATTTGTATTTGAACAAATAAACAAAATTCTGGCATATTTCACAATTAAAAATTATTTTAATATGGCAAGATATTCGACACAATATGGCGGCGGCACGCCAGTACAACACGTCATTTGCATTCGCCCAGTATACTGAGTTCTATTTCGGAACACAGGCAGTGTATGATAGTCAATTTTCAGGTTCATAATTATAAAAATAGTTTAATACCTATCGGATCGTAGAATAGCTATGAGCCGAAGTCTTGTTATAACAAATACTGATAACAACAATAATGGGTCAAATCCTTCGGAACACAACCACAAACACACGCACTATTTATTACATAAATAATATGTAGAAATGAATGATTCTTTACATGTATAAAATTTTGATAGGTTTATGTGTACGCGTCCGCGAATGTTTTTGACAAAAAAAGACGATGAATGCTAGGCACAGGCACTAAAACTTAAATATTAAAATATGACAACGCTCATGGACAAAACGAACGATAGAACGAAAAAAAAATATAAAATTTGTATAAGTATGCGAACAAGCATTGGATGAAATATACTACTTATTATTTTTAAGTACAGTTTGTTTATTTTTCGTTAAAATAAAATATGTATTAAGGTTCTAATTATTACGAAAGATTCAAAAATATTCAGAGATTCACCAGGACCATTTGGGTTTGAATGGACCGAAGCTCCATTTATCGGGAAGACCTTCGTGTACGATGTCCTCGAAAGGACTATCTGACCATTGAAACGGTTGTAAAGTATTTTTGTTAAGGATTTCCTGTGCCTTCTGTTCAGCTTGCTGCTTTACAAGGTCCCGTATTTCTAAGCCATTTATGGTCGGTTCGTCATCGAATTGGTCGGTGTATACTGAGGCCACAGTTCCTTTATTGATTAGTGTCTCTGTTTCATTCAATTGAGGGGGTTCAGCGAACGGAGGACTAGATATCGCGACGAATTCCAACGTATCGCTGTCTGTTGTACCTGTAAAAAAAATTTCTTTATATTATTTGACTACTAATTGTGTAGTACAAGAATGATGCATACCAAGCCAAGCCATGCTTGAATTACGAGTGGAATACGCACTCACGTACACTGACGTGAAATGATAGATGGTAAAAATTATCGTCATTATAATCAGTCCGAAAAAAGTTCGTAATTAAATGCTAGTCTTTTCTAAGTACCAATATATCAACTTTCATGTTATATTAATGCCATTAATATAAAGAATATAGTCCATCACAATTCTAATATGTTGTTTAAATGCTCACATCGCTATTTCTCGGCCACAACAAGATTATACTATCACTTCCATTAAAATTAGACTAAGGGCAGCCTATCAAGTCTACAGCAGAATATAGGCCTTCCCCATTGATTGCTTCAAATTGTATCGTATATGGATCTTTTTTAAGGAATAATTGCGGCAAACGAGCACACGTATCACACAGTCCACCTGTAAGTGGATGCTGACACCCATAGATATCTATACTGGCTGATTTTTTTACCGTCTGGAAAAAAATAGGGTGTAACAGGTGAACGGAGTAGAATCGTATGGCACTGTTATTTTACGATTTTATGCTTTCACATTAACATATTATAAAATTGATCTATCAATGAATACTCCTAATTGGGTGCGTATTATTTTATTTCGATAGTTTTTAATTGATTTACTTATTTAATTCCAATTTTTTTTGTTTTTTTTAATTACCGAAAGTTTGTTTCAAATTAGTAGTACTTATTGATAGATCAATTTCAAAATCAATGAACACGTAAAATATCAGTGCCATAGGCATCTATTCCGTTCACCAGTTACACCCTATTTTTACCAGATGATAAAAAAATAATCTAGTATACGTATATCCGCGATTAAGAATCAAAATGTACAATGCGTTGTCAACCCTAAGGACTAAGATAAGACGCCTCGTTTATAGTAAAAATGGTCTCCGGTTGTCTATACCCATCAGGTGAAACACAGCAACATTAAGCTGCTTTTTCACGCTGGTACTATGTGGGAGCATGTTCCTCCGATCAAGCTGACACATTCAATAAGACGCCTCGTTTATAGTAAAAATGGTCTCCGGTTGTCTATACCCATCAGGTGAAACACAGCAACATAAAGCTGCTTTTTCACGCTGGTACTATATGGGAGCATGCTCCTCCGATCAAGCCGCCACATTCGTGATACAGCCATAATGTGGCTGCAGTGTGGCTCCATCCCGCGTGAACGTCTTTTCATCATGGCAAATCTAAGTGGAAGAGGCTCATGAAAACAATCGCATTATTAAGGACTGACGAAGAAGAAGAAAGTAAAACGTGATTAACTTACCGCTAACGACCTTCGTATCAATAACCCCATAGGGGGCTTTGTGTTTCTTTACGATATCGCCTCTCACGCCCAGGACAGACCAGTGGTCAGCTTCCTTAAGAACGCAATCCAATCTATCGAAGCATTCGGCGGTGTCGGTGCCATTTCCTGTGCTGTGTAATGCTGTCACGTTGTTCATGCGCATCAGTTTTATAATGCTCTCCAAAGACGTCGCGTTTTTATACCCCCGCTTGAAGGTTATTGCACGCGGTGATTCTGATTCTGAGAACGTCTTTCCGTAGATTGCCTCCATTTTCGTTACATGTGTTATTTCTGCAACGTCCTGAAAGAATGAAAATGTTATTTAAAGGGGAAATAAATAAAGTGAGCGTGTCGGTTTTTTAAGCTGAATCAGTTCGCTTTACTATCGGCGGCTACGTCGCAGCTTACTACCAGGACAGGTACAAGTCAAGCACTGGTTTATTTTAGTAAAAATAAGCATTATGAGATCTTGTAAACATGGTTTTTGACATTACTTCTAAACCTAACTGCAATGATTAAGTGTAAGTGAGGCTGTGTTAGGTCCAGTTTACATTTTGAAAAGTGACAAGTGCGAATGGCAATTGCAACTGACAAATTACAAGTGGTAAGTGCGAATTTTATCCACACTTATCACTTGTCACTACCTGTTCACACGCACTAAGTACTTGTCATTTGTCAGTTGCACTTGCCACTCGCACTTGTCACTTCTCAAAATATAAACCGAGCCTTACCTTATGGTAGACAAATAAATTCGACGACTAAGTGGGAGGCCACGTCTCGCGACCAGTCTCTTTAAGTTATACTATAGTTGCGTCGACTGAGCGGTGACGTTTTTTTTTTATAGGAAAAGGGTGACAAGCAAGCACACAGTCCACCTGATGGTAAGTGGTTGCTGCGGCCCATAGACATCTTCATCTATCATCGTTTGCGAATCAAAATGCAGATGCGTTGTTAGCCTTGAGGACTAAGTTGGAATGCCTCTTTTCGAGTAAAAAGGGTCTTAGGTTCTCTACACTCACCATACGAAATACAGCAGCATTAAGCTACTATTTCACGCTAGTATTCTGTGAGAGCGTGGTCCTTCCCCGGTCGAGCAGATCCATTCGTGCTACGACTATACAGTTAATATAGCTGCAGCATGGCTCTACCACGTAGGAATGTTGTGTCAGATGTTGCGTCATTCTTCATATAAATATAATATGCCACACATTGCGGTGCTATGTCACAACGCACGCGCAACATACAAGGGGATGAGAGAGACAAAACGGGAAGGGATGATGCGATGCGACGCTATAACGGCGGCGCAACGTTTATGCGTGCGCAAACGTTTGTCAACAGTGTCTCGGTGTTACGACGCCGTAGCTTGGTGAACTATTTATTAATCTGTGCCGCAGCACAGTTTAAATATAGTCTTACAATTGGAAAATGTATGCACTTGTGCAGAGCAACGGCGGTGACCTTGCGAGGCAGAAGGCGGCGCTACCTTGTTGTGGTTGACGCAAACGTGTTTTATAGTACTTATTTAACTAATTTTTAGTGCCGCTTTCGAAAAATATAGATCTATAATGGTGAATTATTGTTATAGTTAGTTATATGAGTTAGTAAGTAAAGTTGAATTCAAATGACGGCCTCGCTTATGCGTCCCCATTTTTGGTACGATGCAGCCGACCGCGTCAGCATCGCCTGACGTCAAAGGCGTTTCCCAAGAAAATATTACAATCACTGCGTTTAGGCGTTTTACAACTGTTAGCCCTTTAAACTGTAGCCGTAGTAAGCGGCGTTGTGTTACGAGACACGGGTGTCAAAACACAACGCCGCGTCGTGCTGAGTGCCGCACGTCTGCCCGTGTAGCCGAGTGGCACTCAGTAAGGTCAAATCATAACGGTGCGACGATAAAACAGGCCGCAAAAGACATATGAAGGGTTATATATACATATATACATACCTATGCGAACTAAAAATATAACTACCCTCGTTTAGGGCACCGTATCAGTCGAGTATAATCGAATTTTTTATATACTAATACCTTAATATTATTAATATATACTAAAGAGTGCGAGAGCAGAGCGTACAATTTGCCAAACGTACCCGGCCAAAAGTACTCTACTGAAGCATTATTACCCTACGTAGCCTTTTCACGGGATTGACCTGGATACTTTGACATTGTGGTTCTAGTGATGATCTACTGTGTAAGCCGCGACCAAACGGGTTGACATTAGTTTCGGTTCGACTAAAGTAAAAATACAGCCTACATTTTGCTTCGACTTCACTGTGAATATAACTACATCAGGAAGGTTAGACAAGTTGACTTTCTACAATCGTTAACGATAAAGGAAAATTATAAAATTGTTACATTAATAGAAAACTGCAAACATTAATCAGAAATACATGAAACATTGTACGACAGTGAAAGAACACATCGTAAGGAAACCTGCATGTCCGAGGTATTATAATAAAAATTATTTCGAAGATACGTGAAGTTCGCTATCATGCATTGAGGTAGCACGGTTTACAATTCTTTGCCCTAAAAATCTTAGAAATGAGAGGGTCTGTGCCCAGTACAGGACGTAGGTATATAGGATGTAATTTTACCTTTTGCTTTTACATGAAACATTAGCTATAATCTATAAACATTATGGGGATAAAATGTGGCACTCACTTTGAAGAACGGCAGCCCGTAGGTAGCCCAGTATTGTGTGTCAAGCAGCGCGACCGTGATGTCGGCGGACTGCGTGCGTCCCGCCACCTGCTCCAGCAGCCACACCGCGCCCTTCGCACGTCCGCCGCCCGACCGGTGGATGATCGTGTGCTTTACGTCCCTAAGATAAGGTTCACAATTCCTTGATCATTTTTATACTACCTTTTTATATTTACGTGAAGACGATTAGATTTGGCTAAATGAATTACGCCCCACCGGTGGATAATAGAGTGCCTTATTTCGTTTTGATAAGGTTCACCATTGCTTGGTATTTTTTATATTTATGTGAACACGATTAGATTTGGCTAAATGGATTATGCTCGACCGGTGGATAATCGAGTGTCTTACGTCGTTGCGATATGGTTTATAATTCCTTGATTATATCTAATATTTACGTGAACACGATTAGAATAGACAATGACGGAGATGACAACCGTGGTGTGATAAGAATGCCTACTATATTCTGTGGGAGTATTAAGGAGCGGCAGACAGAAGCAAACAAGAAGTGGGGGTAGCAGCGTCTTCCTAACTACAACTACAAAATAAAAATCTCAGTGGTAACCGCAGGTAATTATGGCAAATATCCTCCCAATGAGGCAGTCTATGAGTAGGCCAGTGTTCAGCAATGGATTTTGCAGGCTGTAATGATGATGATGATTGATGACAATTGATGTAAAAAATGACGAACATTGTATTCATATAGAATTGGTACAGAAATTCATCGACAGCTATTAAAAAAAAGGTACGTTATTAGATTAGAGCCGCGAAATATTACGGTTTATTTTCTGCGCTGGAACTCGATCGAGAAGAAAAGTGAAGTGAAGAGTTTGGAGTTGGCGAGTATAACTAATAATTATACTGTAATTAATAATAATTATACTATATTATTAATTATTAAACAGTTCAACTGTTCTGTTCAATCTTATCTTAATGGTGAAAAGAAATCGTTAATTGAAAGACATACATAAATCAACCAACGAACTTAACAAGGGTTCCATGGCTTTTTCTGCAACCCGAGTGGCACCACTTTGAAATCTGGTTAAATATTTGACGGATTTCATGTCGGGAGAAGTCAATTCGAGTCAAGTCGGGAGAAAAAAGAAAAAATAACCCTAACATTTATCAAGAAAATGTTAGGGTTATTTTTTCTTTCTGAAATATTAGTTATATTTTATATTAATTAAATTAAAATAAATATAACAAAATAAGTAATTTTCTAAATGTCGAAAATTAAAAAGAGAGTTAAATGTGAAAAAACTAAACGTTTCGTGTATTTATTTATTCTAGAAATATATAAACTTTTATTTACTATACAAATTCTCAATTATAACGATATTGTGTAACAAAGGACTTCACTTACATGGGGTAGAGCCATGCTGCAGTTATATTATAAGAAGGACCTCGCTCTCACAGAAAACTAGCGTAAAATAGTAGCTTAGTGCTGCTGTGTTTCGTATCGTGAGTGTAGAGAATCGGAGACCCTTTTTACTGGAAACGAGACATTTCTTAGTCCTCACTGGTGACAACGCATCCGAATTTTGTTTCGTAATCAAGGATAGATGAAGATGTCTATAGACCACAGCAAACACTTACCATCAGGTAGACTGTGTGCTCGTTTGTTACACTTACCTAGAAAAAAATATGTAAGAAATCATTATTTAAAATGTCTCGGAACAAAAACTCGGGAGCTTCTTGTGTGTTTTTTACCAAACTGCAAACAAAAGTATAGTCAATATTTACCCGCATTAAAGTAAAATTAAAAGAACTGATATTTACTTGTTAACAGTGATCTCAGTGATGATCTCTTTCTTCTCGCTCTTAACGAAGGTGTCCGTGTGTGCGTGGAGGCGCTGGAATTGTACGAAATCAACAAGTAGCCACTGCTTCGAGGCCGTTCCAGAGTTACTTGCTGCTAATGTGCGCCCCCAGGAACTTACGTTTGATGCCAGTTTGTTAGCAACTGATACACGAGGACCTACTGGTAACTGGAATATATTAAACACGATTTATTAAATAATCAATATATATTATAACCTCTGTCCTTCCCAGGAGTCTGGGCAGATATTACTCTTACGTTTCGGCCTGAAGAGTAAGAGTCAATATAATAATGAGATGTGATGCATTCCATCTAACATCTAATTATTCGTTAATAGTAACTGACGAGTTCTTTGTTATAAATTGCTTGCAGGTCCCCAGGAGGTGCTCTTTCTATCAGTTTGACTTTATATGTTTTATACAGAACCATTGAAGTTTAGGGTTAGCTGCTCGGTACTTTTCCAATAACATTGTACGTCAAATCAAACAAATTGAATTCGAGCTCGGTTTTTTGTACTGCTGAAATTGTAAATTGTAATTTTTAAGAGATGTTTATGTTAATGGTCCAAAATAAAATTATCCATTTTTAGAGCGTGCGGCACCCCTCTGATACTTGTACTCCCGGGAGTACGCTAGCTAGTAGGTATATAACGCGGCGAGTGACGGAGCCCTGCCGCAAGAATCACCACAGTTTACATTAAGATTCACGTATGGAGACAGAAGGCCTACTTCCGAAACTAAATTTATTCGGTTTTCGATTCAAACTGATTTCGAAACTAATAATAATCGAGAAACACGATCGAGTTACTTACACCTTGTCACTTGGCAAACCTTAGGTAAAACAAGTCTAGTCTTAACTAAACTAGCCATGGAAATGACTTAGTTGCCATTGCTATATGTAAAATTGTAGTACCTACATTAAATTCCACCATTACCACAAGGTATGTAAGATAAGTGCTATTAATCAAATTATGGTTAAAAATATGGACCAGTAGAGTCTGAGCAGAGGAAAAGAATCAACTACCGCGTGTCATCCCGTATGTTTTTGTTCTACAGAAGAAATGTGACAAGCGAGCACACAGTCTACCCGATGTTAAGTGGATGCTGATTGCTGTGACACTCACCATATGAAACACAGCGGCATAGAGCTGCTATTTTACGCCGGTATTCTGTGAGAGCGTAGTCCTTGCCCGGTCGAGCCGACCCATTCAAGCTACAACCATAATACAGCTGCAGCATGGCTCTGCCACGTATGTATGTATTTTCCTAAAAAGTAATCAACAAACATGTCTTCTTAGTAGTCTGATCTATGGTAATTACTATCAAAAATTGCGTTTTCTTAGTTAAAATCCTCACCTGCTCCGTGATGTTCACACTTTTCCAAAGTTTTTTGTTATAATTCCTAAGAGATGTTCCTGTTATCGCCATTCTGTGGTTTTGTCCTTTGATTATGTAGAACTCGTCCTGACTTGTGATCGAACCGGGATAGCCCGAGAACTCTACTGATACTCCGGGAGCAGGTGTCGCATCGGTTGGTGTCTTGTGGTAGTTTAGTTTGTACTTCTTTAATATACGAGTCATTGATGAATAGCTGAAAAAAATGTTCGTACAAGTAAGCTAATAGGCTTTAGAAAGAAAATATGTTTATATATGTACTGAAAGCATTGTATACATAATCATATAATAATAATAAATTAAAAAAAATATGTTATACCACGTAGTGGCATGTGTCGTAAAAAGCGACAGTGCGTAACACAAGAATGATATGAGCGAAACAAGTAGGCGTATATAACTCTTTACGGAACCAAATCACTGATCCGAATCACTGAAGTGATTCAAAAGATTCGTTCAGTAACAACATTTCAAATACATCATTTGGATCTGAAATATTGCTCTGTGCTCATTTCGCGTGACGTACTGAGCTCTGTTTAAATTACAATTTTTAGTAAAACCAAAAACAAAAAAGACTGTAAATATAATCAACAAATTACTGTAAATAGAATCGATTTTTACATACGCCAGCTGGCCAGGAATTAAGGACTAGCCAATCCTAAGCCTGGATAAAGTATGAGGGAGGATTGATTTTATGTACAATCTTATTACGGTACACAATAAATAACTTAAGAACTTATTTCATTCAGCATTATTGCCACGTAACATTTTACTGAATCAGTGAGTAATAAACGACTGCGACGCAGTTTAATGTATTCGTAACATTCTGTATTTTATATCTTTTGAGTCGATGATCCAAATGAGCCAAATGAAACATATCAGTGCTTCGGAATATTTCAGTGATCGAGAAGCAAATGTTCCAATCGTAAAAATGATACACTTTGCCCACTTCCAGAAACAAGCCAGAATACGCTCAAGTCAATCGGTTGAGCAGTTTCAAAGATGTTCAAAAAATAAAAACCAAAAAAATATTCTTTAAGTTTTTTCTAAATATCTTTCAAAATATTTGATTAATCAACTGCAGACATCAGTTACACTTTTATATGTATACTTAAAAACTGCGCCAAGCAAGTCAAAATCTAACGACGCGTTCAAAAATTATTGCCATTTAAAAATTTCTAATTTATCGTTTTATTGCTGTTTTAAGAGTCATTTTTAATTATTAAAACATATTGTTGATTTATTAAATGAGTGCATTAGTATGTCGTTTAAAAGTCAATATACATACATGTTAATAAACATGCACCTGAGTTCATTGATTTTAATTAATAATTCATCTCAGTGTTTATATTAAGTATACAAACAAATCAACGCGGCCATTGTTATAATGGAAACTACCGGCTCATAACGCTGTAGATAATTATCTAAAGCATATTATGTAGACAATGGAACTATAAAAAACTAAAAGACTTTATAACTGAAATGGGATATCATAATGCTAACAGTACGTTGTTTTTGAGATAAGTTATTTTAAATTCTTTAATATTTTGCGCTTGTTTTTGTTACGATAATGGACGACACACACGGTCAGTTCAACTGATCAGTTCAAACTAATACTGCTGATATATTTTAAAATATCGGATTTTCAATATATCGATATATCGAAAATCCGACATTTTAAAATATCCTAGTCCTAGTTTGAACTGATCAGTTGACTGACCGTGTATGGCGACCATATCATTCCCGATTTTACACTAGTAGGAGCTTAAGAATTTATTTGAAAAAAAAAATTGGTCAATAAACAGATCTCAATCTCAAAGAAGCGATCCGTTATTTTCAAGAAAATAATATGTTTTAAAATGTATTTATAATTCTAATATTAATGGTACAACAATATTCAGTAATAGAAAGAAAAACACGTTTAATAAAATACGCTTTACGCTTGTGATTTAACGGGAAAACTTCTATTCGGTTCCGGTCGGTGTGTGTTATTCTGTAATCATAAAGCGCTTAAAGATAAAATTTACCTTCCAGCCACATTATGAGCAATGAATAGTTTTTTTGCGACTGTTCCATCATCCAGCGTCTCATTTACAATCCTCAAGAAGGCACTGTCCATCCCAGGCAGCTGGTTCACGACCGAGTCGTCTATAAAGATGTTCAGCTTGCGTTGTAGCTCCACGACGTCGGCAACGGAGTTCAGCCAGTACAAGTCCGATATATCTGTATCGTATTTGCTGTTACTACTACGTTCGGTCCCAAATTTCCAGCCGGTGTACATGCCGCCGATTTGTGTGTAGTATAGCGATACCTACAAAGTATACAGTATTTATAATATACAGGATTATTTTGCAATAACGGGCCAAGTTTGCAAAGAAGGTTTAGAATAAATACTAGAGGCAAACGGTGAATAAAAATTAATTTAAAAAATCTCAAACATTCTGTCCTTTTTATCTTTTAAATTCAAAATGCGTGGTAATGCATTATTTTAACTGAATTTACTACGCACGCCCACATTCCTAAGAGTCGCTCGGTAGGCAACAACGTTATTGCC
>DWHP01001116.1:0-16941 GCA_018247895.1 Parnassius honrathi
ATATATATATATATATATCAGGATATATATCAAATCTTATGCTTATAACTCTTTTGTCAAGAACAGTTTTTATACACCCTTATCCCAAGCCTTAAAAATAATCACGTTGTAACAAGAAACAACTCTATAAGTTTCTTGTACTTACTAAATAAGAAAAGAACGAGCTAGTTCAAATGTGTAACAACCTTTTTTCACATTTGTACTACATTTACTCAGCAGCTTTTACATTTTTTATATTAATTTTATACTTGCTCAAGTTACTTCTCAATCTTTAAATACCAAAATGTTGTAAAAATTAAATATTTGAAATATTTCAGTCTGATCCGCAATATAAATTACGCAAATTTTGCGTTGAATATCAAACTTCAAGTCACTTGAAAGGTATTTCGCTTGCCAAGTATCTTTTGCAATGAGCTCTTAAAAACCTTTCTTAACTTACTTTAAATCAAGATATAACTGATTTTTATAACTGATTTCCATGTTTTTCAACACAAAGGAGAAAAACTTACCCGTTTTCATACACGCTAGAGCCATGTTGCAGATAAATAACGGTTCTAGCACAAATGGGTTGGCTCAAACTGGACAAGACCAGGCTCTCACAGAATTCCATGATAAAACAGCAGCTCAGTGCTATTGTGTTTCGTATGATGAGTGTAGAGAACCGAACATCCTTTTTGCTGGAAATGACGCATCCCGTCTTCGTCCTCAGGGGTGGCAACGTATCTATGGGAATGTAAACACCTTTTACACTTGCTTTTTAACAATTAAAGACTTTTTATAGGGTAAGGGTGACAAACGAGCACACAGTCGACCTGTTGGTAAGTGGTTGCTGTAGCCCATAGACATCTACATCTATCCACGATTACGAATCAAAATGCAGATGCGTTGTCACCCGTGGGGAAGAAGATGGAATGCCTCGTTTCCAGTAAAATGGGTCACCTGTACTCTACACTCACTCTACGAAACACAGCAGCGTTGAGCTGCAATTTTATGCTGGTATTCTGTGAGATCGTGTTCCTTCCCCAGTCGAGCCGACCCATTCGGACTACAACTTTACTACTAATATAGCTCCAGTCGCTCTACCACGTCGAAAACCTTCATTCATGATCCAAGCAGAGAAAGTAATAATATTATAATAATGGTTATAATAATAAAATGATTAATATGACAATAAAATAATCCGCTCACATTAAGACAACATTTTCAAAATTCCTATGATAATATGCATAAATTAGCATATGAATTTAGATCCTGCCCAATTTTCTTCGTACATTAGATTTTCCGCGTGTTAATAATACATTCAACAGCTTTAAATTTATCTTTAGGTACATGTCCTAATAACCTGGTAAAGCTAAATCGAGAAATTTGTGCACGAATTCAAATGCAAATAACAATTTACAATTATTTTATGAAATAGTAATATTTATTTTATTTTTTTATTTACACTTTATTGCACCATAAATAGTAATATATTATTCTACACACATCTTACCAAACTTGCTCTTATTTTTGGGAAGAAATGAAGTTCGCTGTGCCAATCCCATTTAAAATAACACAATATGTTTTCTTCTCCCAAAAGACACTTCCTAGAAGTATATCCACTATGTACACATCTGTGCGCGTGTACTGCTGTATTCTGATCCGAAGTATCTTTGTAAAGGATAGCTACAGACTATGAGATATTCCATCTTATTCTGCAGAGCTGACAACGCAGCTGTAGCCCTCTATTTAAAGTTAGTTGCAGGTGGTCACTAAATTTTAGTTACTATACTACTTGGTAGTGATGGGTTACAGTATCTGATGACCACCAGAGAGACTGCAAATTCGTTTATTACCTCTCATTAGACCCACACTAGCAATGTCATACTTAAAACATAATAATACACAAAATTGGGGACAAGAGAAGCCTGTCGCTAGTTTTATTGTGCCCTATTAGTAAAAGCTGCATCTTTTACTCTTTACACAGCCAACAAAATAACAATTACCAATGCAAGAAGGAAATTAATGATTTACACTATAGAATTTACTTTCAGTACTAAAAAAACAATCTATGAAATTTATTATGTTTAGTGCATGTACAAGTATACTTTTCTGACACTTTTCTACGCACTTGTCATCATTTATTTATTCATTACGCACTGTCAAAAGTCTACTACTGAATGAAAGCCCCCTAGATTGCCTCATAGGGAGGATTTCGTCATAGTTGCCATTTTTCCATAGTTGCCTCCCATGCTTGCCAAAATTTTAATTGCAGGTTCACAATTTAGATATAAAAATAGATGAGAGCGTTGTTCTTTGTCAAGCGAATGAACGATTTGTGAAGTGGATACGCTCGTTATTATGAATAAGCGATACGTCGATGGTCTAACGATTGTAGGAGTGCGACTGCTGATCATGAGGTCCTGAGTTCGAATCCCGAGTCGGGCTAAAAATCAATTATGGCGTTTTTCTGTCAAGAAATTCTCAGTAGCCGCCCGGAGTAGAGAAGTTGGCGGTGTCTCACCCCCGTGCCTCGGAAAGCACATAAAGCCGTTGGTCCTACGCCTGATCTCTCTCCGGTCGTGTCGGTTTACTATCCCATCGGATTATGAGAGTAGCGCTTCGCATACACCAAATCCGTCATCGGCCGAAGTTTGCTCGGGCGACAACGGCCGAACTCGGGCGATTGAATCAAACACTTGTAAAACAAGGAAAGCGCGTGCACAAACACGACCGTCATCGTCCGATAACGCACGAAAACGGCCGATCAACCGTCGAATCCGAACTTGCTGGGATTTCTCGCCCGACTGCCGGCGTCTACAGTGCAAATTGGGTGTATTTATAGTTTAATTTAATGATTTTGTCTTCATTCTGTTGTTTCTGTCAGTGTTGTTATCTCCCTAAACGATTATAGATATTGAAAATAGAAAAGAATACCGGCAACGTTCAATATCTGCAGAAGTGGTAGGTACAGTGTAAGCACATACACGTCATAAGCAATTACTCGTCCAGGCAGTTCTGTCCGCCATCCGCCGACAAAATCGGTTTTGGTGTACACGTACCGTAGGGGTATGGAGAGTGCACCTGTGCTTGTGCATACACTTGGGCACTATAATCCTGTCCTGCGCCGATGGCTAACCTCCGTTGAGGCTGTCCGCCGTGACCGAACTTTGGTCTGGAGGACCAAAGATGGATGGAATATAAAGTCCATTGTTCTTTATCGACACCTGATGATGATGATGATATAATAAGTGAATTAAATATCAAAGCTTGTTATGGTAAAAATAAAATAATCGAGGGTGATCGATAAAGACTCAACTATGTTCGTAACTCATATTATTATATAGCGTATAGTCGCTATATCTTACCTTATGAATACCAAAAATATGAATGAGCGAAATTGTGAAGAGTCTATTATTGAGATCGCCAATACGACTCGTAAACGCAATTGCTTTCCTTGAGGTCACGGGTTGGACCAAAGGCAATCATCAATCAAATTTTTCTGTCAAGAACAGGCCCGAAGTTGGGAAATTGGCACTGTTTCACTCCCGGGCTTCGGAAAGTACGGAGGTAAAGGTTGTCGGGTTACTATGAGAGTATGGCAATAAAGATGTCCTTGCGCATGCTCTCAGGAACTAATTCTGTCCTGCACAGCGGGCTGGTCTCCGTCGAGACTGGCCGCCGTGACCGACATTCGGTCTGGAGGAGGACATCCAAGTTATATCCATTATCATTCCAAATGTACGATTTCACGAATGGTTCATTATTGCTTGCCTGCGACGTACCTACTCATGTCACGCGCGTAACGTTATATTTTAATATAATAAACGATCAGTCCATCGCTGAACCATTCCTAACTTAATTTTCTATACCTAGCTTAAACTTTATTTTAATACATTTTCTACTACCACGGTCTTTCTCCTTGCACTAGTAACAAGCAACCATATTACTTCAGTGTACACGGATTCACAACTGAACCGTACATGAGTCTATTAAAAAACCACTGCTGAACAATATTCCTGCCCCATAGATTGCCTCATATGGAGCATATTTGATTAACCGCCAGTTTTTTATTACTTTAAGTTATGAAAAAGATACTCAGCTCCCACTTAGCTATATCTGTTTCCTCTGTCGCATCTTACGCCACGACATCCACATGATGATATAGGGTAGAGATTTCTTATACCACTACACGGCACTTACTTAAATTAGGTTTAAAGTTAAGTTAAATATTTAGTTTTTAATAATACACATACCTAAGGATAAGATTTTTGTTTCAATACTAGAGATCCGCCCCGGCTTCACACGGGTGATGTCTGGATCTCGACAACATCGCCGCCTGCCTCCAAATGTGAATCTAAACCATTTAGGGACCCTTTCAAACAAAAAGACACACACAAAAATGTTCAATTAAATCGGTCGAGGGATTTTTTGAGTTTTAGTGAGACTAACGGACAGCAATTGATGTTTTATATATAGAGATAAAAATTGTGACGTCAATTCGTTATAATTCCATACAATATCTTTAAACTGTCTTTTTCGAACACTTACAAAGTATTTCATTTGACCGAAATGTAAAATAAATCATAATTCTTTTGAATATTATGTATGGTTATCATTTAATTCTAATAAAGACGGCAGTTAAAGCAGGATATTATAAATTTTTACAGTAATTTTTTTTTTGACTTAATATAAGCCAGTGCTCGACCACAATCCCACCTAGTTATAAGCCTATCTTGGTGTAAATTGTGTCCACTTAGTGTATGTATTTATTAGGGATGGGTCGAATATGAATTTCACCGAATACGGATACTCGGTAAAACTGCCGAATATGCCGAATACCGAATATAAAACGAATATTCGGCCCATCTTCAGTATTTATTTATTGTAATACTTATACTTACTGTAATATAGCTTAATTAATTTAATTGTATTGATTTTTAATTATCCTTACTAAGCGATGTTACGACAAAAATACTACTATATTACATCTAAAATTGCATGAAGTCCAAAAAAAATTGCATTTCTATAGAAGAAAGTAGGTTTCCTATAATTATTCAAGATTGTTCCCATTTCAATAGACAAGAAACCAGCAAAAAGAAGAAGAAACGCTCGAAGTCTCCAAATTCCGACAGCTCGGGCAGTTCTGATGCCGGCCGAGATAGTGATTCTGCTAGCACTGAGGATGACAAGCAGAAGAAAAAGAAAAAGGTAATTACAATTTTGGGTGTTTTATCATATTCTCTTTTCACGTGTCACAAAATTTACATATCAAATAAGACTTATTTAAAAAATGGGAACGGGGATTTCACAAAGATTGTTTCAACGTCGAAGATCCTTTTAGAACGCTTTTAGACGAACAACATTCGGTCGCCGGCGTGACCAATGACGTCGTTGCCTACTGTTGTCTTCAAATCAAGTAATAGTGTTTTTGCTTTTTGAAAAAGTGAGTTACTGTTGATTTTTATTTGTAAATCCCGACGTTATAGTCTGGGACCCAATGTTTTCTTATACGCTCTGTACGTCTGTTTATTCTACCTATAGGCCCCCACCAATACATTGTATTTTTACACACACAAATAAGTTCCCGCAAAAAAAAAAACGATACCTAAAAAATAAAATCCCCAAGCCCCTTAACAACTTAAAAAAAAAACGATTCCTATCAAGTATAATTCGCAGGGCTATTAATAATTTAAAAAAAGTATCCAAATGTCAATATAGAAAGCAGCTAGGATCCCTGTAATTAATAAAATAAAATTCAAACCCAGGCATACCACTACCAGACTAAGTATAGTAAGATCGTTATGAGTAGATCGGATCAAAATATAACTAAAATTAAACGTGACTTTCCGAACGCGAAATTGCGTAAAATTTTTATTAATTATGTACCTAGTAGTCGCGTACACAAGCTTTGGTAACATATAATCATCTCTGTTGATTCTGCTTTTGCTGCGTTGCCATCTGTAAGAGAAAAAAATCTGGTGGTGTTGGATAAGATATTTATATAGAGACTAGCAGGACATTTTGCTGCCAACTTTTATGAATGAATAAAATGCATTTAAACACGGACTTCTATGTGAAATAGTTTTATTTTGTAAAGTGTTCTTGACTATACGCCGGTCACGTCGACGACTGAAGGTCGTACGAGTAAATACCTGTCTAAACCTAATACATGTTGTTGATTTATTATAATATTTTAAAATTTGGAATTGAAATGTTTTAATGTCTCGGACGTGTTCAAATGTGTGATCTTTGATTTTCAAAATTATGTGATATTTTTGTGATGTTCCTTGGGGACCTAAAATGGATCAGGGCCTTTGCACACTTTATTTTCTACATTAAATTCATTGGGGATTTTTATTTAAAACTGACCTTTCGCAACCCTTCCTTATTATATCTTCCTTAAGCCTTGAAAGAAATAGATCTATAGAGGGGGTAGTCATCATTTCTGTAGCTGAAATGCTGAAATAGCACATGATTTATTTTCTTTACATTACCTAAAAATTTATAAACAAATTAGCTTAAAGAAAATCATTTATTACTTCTTGACACATATATCTTTTATACATATTACAAAAATATGGGATTTAAATACAAAAAAAGAAATAGTAACTTAATTCAATCGCTCTTTTCTTTGCTTTCGCCACTCTTTTTTTAAAGAATTATCGATGTCACTTGATTTGTTTAGTATAAATTTATGTCATACCTGTGAGTTTGATTACTCAATAGTTTGCTCATTGTTTCTATATGGGGTTGTCCTGTTTCTTTGTGTGGTGAACTTCCTTTTATTTATTTATTTTTATTTTTTTTGTAAATACAAGAAATAGCCAGTAAAAATTATCTGTTTAACTGTGCATCATTTCATAGGATAGCCATCTTTATCTGAAGAAATAACGTATACTGTAAGTATATCACAAAACAATAACACTCAGTTAAAAACACTATGTTAGGTGAATACTAAAAAATGTCCATGTTAAACTTTATATATTGCATCATAGAAGTTTAACATTTGCGACTAACTCTGAGATAGTGCAAATAACGAAGCGTATATTTAAATGGGCTATTGTCAGGGTCTTACGTGTGCACAGTTATTTACTTGCATGGTGTTTCGTAGTCCTTACAACAGATGGTGGTTTTGCATTACTCTTAAGACGCGATGACTTCATGCGTTAGAAAAATGTGCTGTTAACATATAATTTTATCAAAGTATTATTGTCAAATTTTTCCTTGAAAAAATATAATCATAGTGAAATGGACTGTTCAACTTTTTGTGCTCCTTCAGGTCTCATATTAGCATGTTTTTCTTACGTAAATTTAGTATTAATATCCAGAATTATTTAACAAAATGTAACTAATCCATAACATTCTCCCTCTTCTCGTTTACTCAAAACTTATTAAGGATGCTCCACATGTTTAAATGGTAGAAAATACCACCACCGTTTGTTATATAAGGTACGTCCCAGAAGTGTTACTTTACATTTGATTTTGTGTAATACTTGTATATATTATGTATTAGATTACATTTGAACTCTTGCGTCATTAACTTAGCAAATATATTTGTAAGCCAAGCACTGGTGCCAAATCAGTTATATTTTTCTCATTGAGAATGTTATGGATGATAAATGTAACATTCTTTAAATTAAAACTCATTAAAATTGATTCCTCGATGATATAATTAAAATTGCTTTTGTGACTAGCTTCTTGTTATTGTTTTTGTTTGTAATTTATAGTCCATTAATTTATTGCCTCTAATTGATTTTTTCAATGTCTCCATATAGAGAAATGCATGGGTACAGTGGTATATTTATAATTTTGTTGTTAAACGTGTTGAAATTCTTCGGCCGATGTTTTTCAAATCAGGCTTGAAAGGATTTCATCAATTTTAGTTTAAAAGTTACTTTTAAATACCATATCCACTTAGTTTTCTTTTATTGGCACTGGTGTTACGGATGAAACTCTATTTTAAGATTTATTCAAATTATTTTTATTAAACTTTGACAGAAGAAGTCGAGTGCCCGACGTCGAGCAAGCAGTCAGCGATCCAGCCGCGCGAGGTGTTTATTTTTTAAATAAATTATTAATTCTTTTTTTAGGATACATACACTGCACTCTTTGTATTATATTTTGAAATATGTGAAATTCCTTTTTACTTAAATAATCTATTAAATCAAATCAAATTTGATTATAATCTTTTTTCTTAAATTTCGATATCTTAAAATTTTCTTAGCAAGAGTAAAAAATTCTGTATCAATTACTGTTAGTAAAAACTAATAAAAGTTAAAAAAATTTCAGTTCTCCAGTAAATGAAGCAAAAGATGGACACAGAGAACGCGGAAAGGAGCTCAAAGTGGACAATGAAAAGGGTAAAAAGAAAGAAAGCGAACGCAATGAAACACGATATCACAGTCGTTACGCGGAAGCAACAAGACCTGATGAATCAAGAAGGCGCGAAGACCGCAGCTTGTCTAATGAAAACCGAAGGCAATCACCGGAATACAGACAAAAATCCCACGTCACCAAAATTGCTAACAAAAAGCTCGAACCCTCTCGAGACAATACCGAAAGAACTAAACCAACAAAACGCGATCGTCGAAGGTCTGTTTCAGAATCTGATGAAGAACCAACCCCTAGAAACAAAGTGGATAAAAGAGATAAAAATCAATACCAAAGAGAAGTTAGCGAGTCCCCGCCGCCTTCTAAAAGAAAGAGAAAAAGTCCTTCCATTGAGAACCGAAGAAATGACGCGTACCATAAATACGCTCATCGCGATAGTGACAGACTCCGAAGGGAAAATTCTCGAGACGAAATCAAGTTGCACCGGAGAAGTAAATCGCGAGAGTACAGAAATAATAGAAGACAGGAAGACAGTATCTTAAGAAATAAAGATGAAATATATAACAGTAAGAAATATAACGACAGACGAGAACCATCGAGACATAGAGACAGTTACGAAGAACAGCCGAGGACCAAGAAAACTAGGACTAGTCCTAGAGTCCAACGAGATTCGTCCCCTGAATACTATGGTCCTCCACAAAATAAAGATAAGAGAGTAAAGCCTGTATCTAAAGAGCCAGAACGATATTACAAAAATTTCAAATCCGCAAAACGATCATCCTCATTGGAGTCGGAACCAGAGTTGCCACCCACACAAAGGCCGGAGAAAGTACTGCAAAGTAAACTTCGATATTATAAAGATAGAAGTGTGTCGCCGCTCGTTAGAGAAAAGAACAGAATTAGTCCATCGCCTGTACTTAGGAGACATGATTCGTCATCAGTAAAAAGACAAAGTTCCCCATCACCAAAAAGGTATAATTCGTCACCGTTGAGACGCGATTCGCCACATCCAAGAAGACGTGGTTCGTCGCACTCAAGAAAATGCGATGAATCACCGAGTAAAAGACGCGATTCGCCGAGAAGAAGGCGCGATTCGTCACCGCTAAGGCGTGATTTGTCGCCTCTAAGAAGGCGCGATTCGTCGCCTCTAAGGCGCGATTTGTCGCCTCTAAGTAGGCGCGATTCGTCACCTCTAAGTAAGCGCGATTCGTCACCTCTGAGTAGGCATGATTCGTCGCCTCTGAGTAGGCGCGATTCGTCGCCTTTAAGAAGGCGCGATTTGTCATCTCTAAGAAGGCGCGATTCGTCGCCTCTAAGAAGGCGCGATTCGTCGCCTCTAAGAAGGCGCGATTCGTCGCCTCTAAGGCGCGATTTGTCGCCTCTAAGTAGGCGCGATTCGTCGCCTCTAAGAAGGCGCGTTTCGCCGCCAATAAGAGGACGCGACTCGTTACCGCTAAACAGGGATGATTCTTCGTCACCACGAAGGCGTGGTTCATCACCGTTCATAAGACGAGATTCGTCGCCGCCAAAAAAGCGCGGCACTTCGTTACATCGAAAACACGAATCATCACCAAGAAGGCACGATAGGTCACCATCACGAAGACATGAATCTTCCCCACCTAGAAAGCGGGCTTCACCACCACCGAAAAGTAGAGAAGATAAATATAAAGCACCGTTCAAACCCGTAGACAAACGTGGTAACAGTAGGTCTAAGAGAAAGTCGCCAACTCCCGATGAAAGGCACAATCAAAGTAGGTCTAGGTCACCATCATCACCCAAAAAGAGCAGTATGAAGGGGAAAGAAAAAAGTAACACACCAATGCGAAAGGGTAGAAAACTGCAAGAAAGACGTTCTTCGTCTCCAAAAATAGACAACAGAGATAAACACGATAAAGGTTCTCACAAGGACCGATCGAGATCGCGTTCGAAGCAAAGAAGCAGAAGCACATCGAGCCTAAGTTATTCCCCGGCTAGGCGGAGTCCTGAACGATACAAAGATATAATTGAAAAGCTACCAGAAAAAGACAAACGTAAATACATCAAATCTCCATCAGACTTGCAGCCTAAAAGAAAGAGGAATAAAGAGATTGTTGAAAACTATAAACCCAAGGCTGTTTGCATGAGAAGTTCATCCAGCGAGAACGAAGACTCTGTAGATGACTTCTTAAGGTTAGACGAAAGGGCTAGACAGGACGAGTTAGACATCAAGGAATTAACCAGGTTAAAAGAGAAACTAGCCCAAATGGCCAAAGCTTCTATAGAGAAAAAGAGGACTGACGATGCTGATGCTTCTACATCGCAAGCAAGTAGCGATGTGAAATTAGTGGAAGAAAGGACGAGGAAAATTAGTACCGTAGCAGAAAAGACCTTAGAAAAATCACCACAACGGAGTCATAAAAGCCCGGAGAAGTCCAGCCCAGTGAAGGAAAAGAGTCCAGTAAACATAGAAAGTTCTCCGGAACTAAAGAGAGTGAGAAGTAGATCCCGAAGTTGGTCGAGGTCTTCGTCGCGTCGTTCTCGTTCACGTTCACGATCAAAGTCCAGGTCGCGCGAAAGATCACGATCCCGTAAGAAATCTCGCTCTCGTGACAAATCCCGTTCTAGAGAGAAATCTCATTCGCGGGCGAAATCGCTCTCTCGGGAAAAATCGCATTCTAGAGGCAAATCTCACTCCCGAGACAAATCCAATTCCCGTGATAAATCCCGTTCTCGAGGCAAATCGTCACGGTCTCGATCAAGATCACGTTCGCGATCAAGATCGTCGCGTTCCAGGTCCCGGTCTTATTCTTCTTCAAGGTAAGGACATACTGGCATATCGTTAGTCGACATTTATTTTCATTCTTACCTTTATGATTACATACTTACATATACATACTTACGCCCACGCCCCAAAAATCCAAACCACATATGGGACAAAAATGAGTTGTAAAATAAATGTTTTATAACTTATTTTTAACAATCATTTCCGAATTATCTCTGGAATCTACTGTGTGGGTAGGGTTGTGTGTTTTAGATCAATTTTGCTTCTTTATCAGTTGCCTGCAAAAGTGCAGTTGGTTATAGGTGTCTCCCCATTGCCAGTCTGAATATTTTAGGCTTGGTGTAAAGGGATTGTTATACCGTTGCTTATTGGATGCAATAAGAACATTGTAACAACTGCCATCGCCGCCTCTCGACACCCACGAGACGAAATGGGGTGATGGGTGGGCCAATGTACTGAAGCAGCGACGTAATTGCTCTTACTGTGCTCGTGTACGTATAATTTTCAAAAACAAACGAACAAAAGACAAGGATAAAATTATTTTGTAATTTTTATTCACAAGTAGATTGCTTATAAATCTGTTGATAAAATTTATAAAGCGTTATATTTAAGAAAATAGCTATAGGTACGCCAAAATAAAGATGTTCAATTTTGCAGGCGATCACGATCAAGTCGTTCCAGTTCTTACAGCAGTAGAAGTTCGTCTCGATCTTCACGTAGCTCTTCCAGATCCACACGATCATCTAGGTAATTGTAATAATATAAATTGCAGTTTATTCTTGAATTTGTTTGTTTTTTGGCGAGTTTTTTCGATTAACATGTTTTTGTCATCGAGTGTATTAATCATATACCTACGAATGCAGTACTAAATATTAATTATGAAAACATTATATTAAACAAAGACAATTTAAATGCAAGTGTTCGGGATGTCAATAAGACACGTTTTTGCGACTTGTATTATCGGAAAAACTCACCGATACGAACATATTTTATCTTCATTTAAAATTCCAACTAACGCAAATTCTGTTTTCCGCAACGAAAATAAAAAAATAAAAAACCAAAACCGCAAATTCAAAAATCGAACGCAATGCATGCCACAAACAACAAACTCGTAACGCACAGAACAATGACGGGCGTGTACGCCGATTACCGTAGATCGAGCGCCACGCGCGGCCGCACGCGCTCGCGCTCGCCCTCCATCCCGCGCCGCGCCGGCTCGCCCAGTTTCCTTGATAGGAGGCGCATCACGAGGTACGCGGTACCCACGCTCCGCACCTACAGTGCTTTACGTTACATTCTATTTCTTAATGCAACGGATTAAGATCCATTTTAAATACTTTTTTAGAGTTTTTGGCCTGGTTTTATTTTTTCTTTTAAATACTTTTTTGATGGCTTTCTGCCAAGTTTTTTTTAAAATCCGTTCAATGGAATACATTGTATGCAAAGTTGCCCTTTTAAATTTTTATGAAATTTTTATCTCTTAATTAAAAAAAAATCCTGTCCGATCCGTGAGGGTACTTTTACTGACATGATTCTGTTCTGCTCGTGAAATCCATATCAGAGAATGAATAAAAAATTACCCCGCAAAAATAAAATGAAAGTTACATTATATGGGGAGACTTACATATGGCAACACATGCGGCATAGACGGCCCTCGGGTAACAAACCTGTTGGCCCCAGGCTTCACTCATTTAATCATTTGTACGACGGTGTTGCGAGATTCAAAAGAGCAAATTTTTAAGTAAATTGTAGTAAAAAAAACATGTATTACAAAATTATAACTATGACATTTTTATATTCTTTAATAATTATTGACTTTCGGATCGGATAAGGTGTTTTTAACATATTGTAATATTATGAAATCAACAACTATACATTTATTTTTGTAAATTAAATTACGAAGGACTTAGGTTAAAGCACTGTATAGGAGTAAATAGGGTAATTACTGAAACAATAATGATATTCCATTTGTATCTAAATCGGAGTTTTTGTGGTAATTATTATTCTACTAGTAACTTTATCATACAATATTATCAAATAAATGTCGTTATTGTTTCAAGTGTGTTGTAGTATGTTTTAACATTTTCGTGTGCCGCTTCTTTATGCTAATTTTGTTTTACTTTTAGCTTTCATTTTTTTTTTGCCCTGGCCATACCATGACATATACCAAAATAAATGTGCCCTGATATGGTGGTTTTGTTTTCTGCTATCTTATCCAATATTTGTTGTTTTCTCTTTTGTAGAAAAAAGTCACGAAATTATAGCACGAGTTCCGAAGACACAAGTAGTAACTCCGATTAGTGAAGTGACTGTGCTAGTTTAGTTTTTGTTTAAGTTACTTATATGTATTGTATTATTGTTTGTATAAGACTTGTTTTAATATATTGCTAAATATTTCACACCTTGTTTATTATTGCATTTTAAATCTAATGTTTGGAATTAAAAACCCTTTTTGGTTGTTCTTGCACTCACATTACCTACTTATTTATTATTTCATTGTATCATCCTGAATTTCATAAATCCATCTGTAATTTATATAATTCTTATTTCAACTCATATATATAAATATATATAGCTATAAGTTTTGATTTTGTGAATTATTTAAGTGTAAATCTAATTATTAAAATAAATATCTTTTTCTTGCCGACACGGCCAATAGTGAATTTCAAAGTCAAACAACGTCAATAAATAAACACTTATGAATAATATACTACTTTAATAAAAATGTGTACTTTAAAAACTGCCAGCTCTTTTTTTAGTTTTCTTCTTGCAAAACAATATTCAAAATGAATTCTACTCTAAATTGTCTTCGTTCATTCAATTCGGTGGATCTTTAAAAGTATTTTTAATCTTTTATGACTAAATATTTCATTTTCGTGTATATTCATTTTCCATCACAAAATTTTTACATGCGAGATTATTATACTAACTGGGGTGTGCTACTTAATACTGTGTTCCTTTAGTGACCTTTTGTTTTTCTTATTAATGTTACAAGGGTTTGATTAAGGAAGTTTAAATAATTTATTAATGTAATATTTTTTCCTCCGTAGCGCACCCATAATAGATCTTACATACGAACCAAACAGATACAAATATAGAAGAAGAAGGTGAACGGAGTCAAAATGAAAAGATGAATTTTTCAATTATTTACACAATAAGGAAATACTTAACATTGATGTCAGACGTAGACAGTGTTGCTTTACTCCAGCGGACATTTATTTCAGTTTTTATGTTTCCACTATATTAATCCGTTTGTTTTATCACATTAAAGTTTATTGAGAAGTAATATATTTGTTTTTTTATTTATTTTTTGTTTTTTTGCATGCTAGATAGTACTATGATGCATCCATAATGAGACACGTTGTAGAAAACACTGAAATATAATAAATTTTTTTTTCTTTCAATTCTATAAAGCTAGTTTGGCATTATCACTACAAAACTAAGGTAAGCTATATAAATACTTTTTGCATATTTTTCAAAGAGTGATACTCGATATTTTTTATGAAAGGTTTCACGGGAAATGTAATGGAAATTTTGCTACCTTTTTCATTATTTTATTATGAAGTTAGTATTTCTTCAAAACTGCTATTTATACAAAGATTTCCATTACAACAAATCCTCAATCGCAAACAACAAATCGAAAACCGTTTATGCCATTTAAACACACGTGCCCAAGACAAAGCCTCATCTACGGAAACCACTGGTATCATTTGAAATGTTTATATGGCTAATTTCTTAATATTCACAAGAAACCTGATGTGGATGCGCGATTCAGTTTTTACGTTACAAATTTTTTTTTCGACAATATAGTTACACATGTTCTCGCTCACTGATACAATGCCATCTACTGTCACGATAGTTTAAGTCGAAACTGGTAAAAAGGATAGAGAAGGGGGGTGGGATCGCATCACGACTGATTAAAGTCGATGCCAACTCCAATTTTTTTATTAGGCACTGAGTATATTTTTTGTGTCTTACCTCAAATAAAAGAAATACGCGTGCACGTCAGACTAGGCTTTATGGGTATAATTTTATGCCTATAAGTAATTAAAAAAAGCTTTTTGTTTGTATTAAAGTATGGAGTGTAGAGGTAAGGAGTATAGACTGTATAAAAAATATTTCTATAGGAAAGCGCTGAATAGTTGGCGCTACTGTAGCTACAGTCTAAATTTTACAGTACTTTTTATATTTTTTTTATTGCATAATAGACTCACCATAATTCTTTTTACAATAATTATTTTATTGCTTCCAAAATTTTTATTTTCAAAATCACTCAACGTATTTTACGGCGATTTATCATACCCTGTAGCTACTCGAACGCTGTTGTAGAGAGTTTTTGAAATGTTATGTACTGCTTACAGAAGGACACATTTTCAACTATTCCCCTATGGGAGATTGTCCTCCTTCCTCTATACTCCATAGATGCATTAAAGATAGAAATGCTTTGTTACAGTAGTCTTTTTATAGAGAAAATGTTAAATTGATTTGATTTTAATATGCCTTTTATATATTACAACAGTTTAAATTGTTTTTCATGGATTTATTTTCATATTACTTCCAAAAAAAAATCGAATATTCACCATTAACTTAAAGTAACAACAAAATTCTAATCATGTTTGGGAAATTTTTAATATTAACCTGTAATATTGTGCAAAAACAAACTAAAATATATCGAGAAAGGAATCATACTCATGCCTGTTGTATTTTATGTTTCTACTTTTCATTTTTCAAAAATAACTTGCACGTTTAATAACATTTCTTCAACTATAACATGTACTAATATTCTTGCACGTTTACTAACGTCATTAACAATCTGGACAGCGCTCGCAAACGACCTATACCGTACCGAAGACCAACGCCTTCCTCGCCTAGCACCGTGAGCTACTACAGCAGCAGATCCTCACAAAGAAGCTGGACTCGATCTCCAAGGCCTGAACGTGCCTAGAGGTTAATAATCGAAATATTTCAAACATAAAATGATGGAAATCTCATTGTCTTAACTAACAACGCTGCGTAGTCCTACGTAATTTGCGACTTTACTTAATGTTAAATATATTCAATGACAACTGTTACGAGTATCTTTTGAAGAATAATTGTGAAAAGTCCGAATTCTATCTATCATTTATTTATAGAGCTACGTACTCTCACATTCTTGCTTAGATTAGTGTGTGTAAATGCTTGCCATTTATAAATAGATTATGTTACAAAAAAGCTCCTTCTAAGTAGTTTCATGTGAAACCTCAGATCAACAAAGAAAGAAAGACGGACGGAGCGCTGAGTATATTTCGAGTGACGCAAAATACAATCAAAAACATAACAACGTCACTTTAGGTTCATATTATAGCTCCTCTACACGATGGGCCATCGCGATGGCCCACTATGATGGACCAGCGTGTAGAGGGCGTAGTTGTGTCCATAGAGTATCTTTTTATAACCAGAAGTTGTGTCGGATGGCTTATGACGCGTGCTATGGTCTTGGGATGTTGACGGTGTCGGTTTTTCGACCGCACATCAAAGGTAGTGGGCCAGCGATGGCGGTACGCATCTACACGTGGCCCATTCCACAGTTTTGCGCGCTCGACGGTTGAGTGTGGACGTGCATGTCTTGTTTTAATTAGCGAATTAAAAGTGTCGAATATATGGCCTCATAATGAAGTTAAAAAAATTTAATCAAAGAGCCCCTAAAATGAGAAAATAAACATAACTAGCTTGCTAGGCAGACGTTGTTCCGGCTTTTTCGACGACCCTTTATCATGTCCTATTAAAAATCCTTAAATAAGCAAAAAAAATAATAATAATAATTATAGGTCACTCATGGGCAAATAAAACTATCCTATCTCTCAAGATGGATCAAACTGCACACATGG
>DWHP01001117.1:0-16933 GCA_018247895.1 Parnassius honrathi
GAAGACATGTGAAGTTCGCCAACACGCATTGGGGCAGCGCGGCGGACACTTCCTTGTCCTAAAACCCTCTCAGAAATCAGGGGAGGTCCGTGCTCAGTAGTGGGACATACTTAGGCTTTAACTTTTATCGCATTTACGGGGGGCATACGCATACGGTACCCGAAACGTCGGGAATTAAAATAAGTAAGAATCCGTTCAAATGAACCTATGTAATCCGTAAAATTACTTTTAGGTGGTGAGGAATGTTTTTAGAATCATGTTATTTAGACTAAAGACAATGTAAAAATATTTCTTTACAACACGGTGATATGGACGTAACATAAAAAGACAAGTTTTGCGTATATTTACAAGCCCATTATTCTCTATAACACTGGCCTTAAACCTGTAGTTCACGGAAGTCTACTGTAATATGCAAATCACAGTAAATTTAGGTTTCTACACATCACCGTTATGCGTAACGACACTACAACGCTCATTGTCGTTGCTTGGAAAATCGATGATTGTGACTCGAACATTATGGAGCACAAAGTTTTATTTCTCGATTTACTCATCGCAAAAACTCGAGACGCCACTGTGGTTCCGCACCGGCTAGTGCTGCCAGATTTTTTAGTTAGTTAAACGGACATTAAAATATGATCAAGAAAAATATAATACATTATTTATGAAGCCCATTTGTCACATTAGTGCTATAAAATACGTAGCAATTTTGATTAAAAAAATAAAGTGAATTAAATCAGAAGACTGGCATTGGCTTGTAATAGTTAAAAATGCGACAAAGTTCATTTAAAGATTTATTTGACATTATTATTAATAAAAACACACAGTAAAATAAAACATGATATATGATGAGGACAAAGTAAAGAGATGTAATAAGTATATTTTCATAATTTGTCTTCAGAATACGTGAAATTTTTAAGTTAAAAATATACCACGTATTTTATCATGATTTTGCAGTGTCATCCGAATTTGATGTTCGAAATTTCAAGTTTCCAACTCATCGGGAAGTTAGTTCAAAATCAATTACTAAATTCGACTTAGAATGACAGAGAGACAGGCGAACAAGAAAGAGACTTAATAAAAACTAAAATATTTTGAATTATAAGGATAATTGAGTGCGGAAAACAATTTAAATTGCAATTTTGTATTTGAATGTTTATTGCCTTATTTATAAATAGTATATTTCAAAATTACTTTTCAGCGTCTCTCTTTGGATTTGCTTACAACTTGAAATCTGCTAGATGTATTTTGATGTAGTTTTCCCCATCACCATTTATAGTAGTGAAATGTTGGGGTTTCGAAGTCACACCCTTGCGTATCTCGTGCGAGTCGTTATTAAAATAATACCCGTAAAGTATCTTCTGTTCACCGAGGAACATGTGGACACGAACTTCCTTGTTGTTATACATAAGGTATTTTAAGTTTATTTTTCGATTATATCATATTGATTATTAATTATATACAGGGTTAATTCTTCAAACTCGTAGTGGCAGCGTAAGAAAATTTGGTTTATCGTGCTATCCCGCGGGTGTCGTAAGACAGATGGATACAAATACAGCAGCATTTTTCCGATAACAACTCAAAATAATAGAAGAGCTGTGGTTGCCAACCCGCCAGCTAAGATTGGCAACTGGCAAATTATGTGTGTTTGTGGGTGAGCCTATACTCAGCTGTGGGCTCTCATAGGCTATAATGATGACCATGGTGAAAAAGACAAATGATATATAATTATAATACAAAAAGTTCAGTTTAAAACGTCCTGGAAAAATGAGATGCCTGGGGTCTCTAGTTTCCATCGACTCGTCCGTGGGAAAGATATGTCCGAAATGTCATTTTCACTCTACCACACACCGGAGTTCAAATTGTTTCGTCGTATCTTCCACTGCGAGGTGAACGAGTCTGCTACACGTGCCTACATAATAATGTTCGTTTAAGCATAAATATGTGAAATTTCGTGGATTGAAATATTTGAACAGAATTATTTTGATATGTAAAGCTGTCAGAATTATGTTAACTTAGACAAGACGTTGCTTTGTTTAGAAAAATGAAAGGATGCATAAGTCAGTTTTAAGTTTAGTCCTAGAATTAAGTCGTTTTAGGTGTAAAATGAGGAAAATAGGTTTTTTTTAAATGTAGTTTCTTTTTTTAATGTTAGATTTCCATCAGCCTTTGTACAATTGCTAATGATGTTATCAAAGTTATTTATTATATTTTTTACGTTTAGGGAGGGGCGCCCTAGACGAAAGTTTTGTTGACCGAATGGGCGATATAATGAATAAGATCCAAATAGGAGTACTCTTAACCAACGTGCATTTAATGCGTAGGTTTATGTAAAGGAAGGTGAGAGTGGTGAGTCAGGGTCGCGTCAAATAGAGGTCCGTATTCTCTGCCTACCCCTTTCGGTGATAGGCGTGAGTGTTTATGTTTATGTTTTTACGTGACTGCTACACTTTAAGTAAGTTTAGGGATTTTATCACGTTAACTGGTAATAAATACTATGGACGCTCTGAAGTACTCGAAAAGTTCAGACGTTCCGACTAGTTTATTAAAAATAAGTAAAAATTAAACGCGGTAAAATTCTTAAAATTACATTTATTTTATATTGCTACTCAGAACCTCTATCGCGCATGGCGGAGAAGAAAACCAAATTATATATTTTAAGGACGTGTAAAACCAAACGAGCATATAACACATTAGGAAAGTTGATGTTGTAGCCCAGGGACATATATACCTTCCCTCGATTAAAGATC
The DNA here is from genome assembly GCA_018247895.1 of Parnassius honrathi. Classification (NCBI taxonomy): domain Eukaryota; kingdom Metazoa; phylum Arthropoda; class Insecta; order Lepidoptera; family Papilionidae; genus Parnassius; species Parnassius honrathi. The sequence goes on from DWHP01001117.1 coordinate 2,748, forward strand.
AAAAAACAGAAGTTGATGCACTTTTATTCAACTCTTTAGGTGATAACGTTGTCATATCTCAGTTGGTCCGATCCATTCGCACTACAGCCATTATACAGATGCAGTGTAGCTCTACAACATGAATGATAACGACTATACGGATTTTGAATGTGGATGAGTTTAGACAGCGTAATAAAATTAATTTCATTTATCAACGTTGTACATAATTCGACTAATTTTCGTCATATTTTTATGCATATTTACACGCAGTTTCCGAGTAAGAGCATGTACAAAGGGTCAAGTCATTATGCAATTCTTGATAGGGACGTAAAAGCTTTGTCGTCTCTTTTGTTCCAACTGATGTCGCGTCGCCTCCAGTTACTATTAAGATTGATTTATTAAATAAACAGTAATGAATTTTTTTTATTTTAAATTTTATTTTAATTATTCTACAATCACCTTCATCGTCTCGAGTATCTCGTTAGAGGCGACAGAGGGAACAAACCAGGTGGTGGGCGGCAGCGATTACCAATTCTCTATATCTCTTCTGTATATTTATACGTGGTAGAGTCATGCTGCAGTTATATTAGTAGTATAGTTGTAGCGCGAACGCGTCGGCTCGACTGGGGAAGCTCTCACAGAATATCAGCGTGAAATAGTAGCTTAACACTGCTGTGTTTCGTACGGTGAGTGTAGAGACCGGAGACTCTTTTTACTGGAAACGAAGCATTCCATCTTAGTCCTCACGGATGGCAACGCGTCTGCATTTTGGTTCGTAATCGAGGATAGATGTAGATGTATATGAGCTGCAGCAACTACTTACTTTCAGGTGGACTGTGTGCTCGTTTGTCACCCTATCCTATAAAAATATATGTAATTATATTAAGTACTTCAAACACGTGTCAGCATAAAAATCAATCACTGTGCTTTAGTCTCTCTAAAAGTCGAAAACGGCTCGACAGATTTTGATGAAATTTTTGTGTGTGTTTGAATGGGTGGGTTGGGAAATAGGTTAGATTCACATTTGGACCCGGTAGGTGGCGCTCTTGTCGATATCCAAAATCACCCGTGCGAAGCCGGAGCGTTCGATAATATAATATATAATATATTAATATAAAAGAATGTGGTTGCTAAACCGCTTGCTAATCGTGGCAACTATAGCAAATACCTTCCTATGAGATAATATGTTGTAATGGCGGCGGTAAATTTCATTCTCAACATTTTATTAATTACTTCACTCGATTCCAGCCTGGAAATGTTAGGGTATTTTAAAATATAATTATTGAAATATGAGATATTCCGTTGGTACGGAGTGTGCAGAAAGATTTGTTTCATAATTTCCATAGTGACCAAGATCATCGCCTTATAGCTGTTTAGACTAAGAAATCTAATCACTGGTCGCTTTAACATCAAATAATCTCGACAAATTACTTGATGAGAAAAGCTTGCGCATGGCCGTAGGAATCTGACTGCAGTTGTCAACCTCATCAGTGCCACAGTACGGTTGCCACAGCGTTGACGAGTTTGGGCTCTACGGACTTTCATGTAAGAAAAGTTCTAGTAGGTTTTCCCATAACGGTTCTTTGAAAAATATTCCCTCGGTTTTAGAACCTTAGTCTTAGCCTTAGTCTGGAATATTTAGAGACGATAGGCAGGAGGCATGACGCGACAGACTTCGGTCGCTTCGAAAAGAGGTAAAGGTCTTGTGTGGTATACTACTTGCGTAGACACTGTGTCAGCCTTTCATCTCAGGGGTACCTCGTTTAGAGCCGGGGCAGCATCAGAGGCATCTGAAATAAGTAAGTGGCGTACATATGAGTCTCTGAGACATGACTACATATTTTCCGTAGAGACTATCGGTCCGTGGTGTCCACGTGCGGTGAAGTTCCTAAAGGAAATGTGTACACGACTGGTCGTCGTCGTTGACGATGAGGGGGCTGGTTCTTTCTTGCTCAAATACTAAGTATAGACATTTTTAGAGGAAACGCAGCCAGCGTTCTTGGCATGATACTACGGGGAACTGTATTATTTAAGTATTTAAATTTAGTTTTTCGTCTCGTAGCTTACCACATGTCTTCTGTCATATCAGCGAAGGTTTTTGGAGCAAAACAGAATCCAATGATCTGTTCAGTTGTGCTGAACTATCCTTGACTGTTTATTTCTCAGACACACAGTTATAGTTGCGTACTATAAATTTAAGTCGAGTGATTATACCCAGAGCCACTACGACACCTTTCTTAATAAAGCAATGAAACCGTGTTCATAATTGATGGCTTCATGACAAAAATACAAAACGCTCTTTATCTATAGCCTTGTCTTATAATGAAATAAGTCTGTAATGAAGTGAACAAATGAATTACTTTCTTAGTACCGTATCGAAAAAAAGAAAAAGTAAGACATGTTTTCCTTTTATGTACTTTTGTTATAAAAGTCCAACATCTTGTAAAATTAATTAATCACGTGAATAATTTTTTTTACGATTTATCAGTCTTAAATCATAAAAATTGTGTTATGTGAAATAATTTTCAATATTAGTATGTTTTTCATTAAAACAATGCATTAAATTGCCCCCATTTATAAATAAATCGAACCTAACACCTGCGTAAGAGAATCCACTACCACACACATCATGATCCCATGAGTATCTATATAAAAAAACACGTTTTGTGCAAACAACACCGTTGTTGGGCGATTTACTGTTCGACATTACTATTCCATGTGATGTGGCGCATTAAGCAAACGTATTTCACTCAAATTAATGATATAGTAAACATTACTAAATAAAATTGTACTAAATGTATAGTAGAGTATGATAATAATAGTTAAGACTACAAACAGCGTTAATTTTTGGCGGTTTCGAGAGAAAATGAACAAATAAACAACAACATTTTTACTGTTTCCTTGTTTTCTGCATGCACACATATATCTAGTATTTCCTCTTCTCCATTTGCATCAGCCCGTAAATGTTCGCAGCTGGACATCCTCTACCATTGTAATAAGTAATTTTCTTAATCGTCACGCCTGCCAGCATGTAGCTCGTACAGCTTTCTTATAGTGGCATCATAACACACTGACGGTACGTAACGCGATATTGGATTCCCATAACACGCCGACGCCAAACGAAAGAAAAACTATAGCTATGCTATAGTTTTTCTTTCGTTCCATATTTAATTATCCCACTACCCCCATCGTCTCGTGGGTGTTGTAAGAGGCGATAGTGGGAGATTGAAACAGGTGATGCGTAGCAGCATCTTCCTGATAACAACTTGAAATAACAAAACACTGCGGTTGACAAACCGGAGTATCCACTAGGGTAAAATGTCCCCTATGAGGCGTATCAACGGGGAAAGCCTATAATAGACGGATGGATGGAATGATAATTCTGTAAAGAGATGAACTTGACATTTATTGAAGTTTGTCATTCTTAATTTTTATTCTTAACGATTAGTTATTGCCACCTTCGGTTTAGTAAAGACGAGTACGTTTAGTTTCAAATTATCTTCCAGTTACAGGTATTCAATTAAGCCGTAACTAGTGAGAAATAAATTATTATAGCGACATTGATAATCATACAAATTATGGGTCAGTACTTAGGTCAACAGATAGAAGGCTACTTGACGTTGAAAAATATATGTACCTAATTAATTATTTTGATGATTTTATAATGAAATAAAAATTCTACGATATTTGCCCATTGAATAGAAAACATTCCTTATGTGATGTTTAAGGATTATGTTGATGTGGTTTTTATTGGAGTTCAATGGTAAAAACAAAGTAACTAGTTGTGGTGGTACGTATAGGCTTCTTATAAAATAGCTTCGCAACTAGAATTCGACATGAAAGCTTTTGTGGCGATTGGGTAAGCAATTGCCTAAAACAATTTAAACACTTTGTTAAAGTCTTTTTTTTATTAATTACTTTCCATGTCTTTACCATTTATTTAATCCGAATAACGTAATGATGTTTATATCTTCATCAAAGTTTTTGTTTTCACGTAATTACTGTGTAGGGAGCACTTGCAATAACAAACGTAAATGGAATCGGGAAGCATGCAATTTAAAATTGCTTTGCAACAACTATAATTTGGCATAATGAACTCATATTTGATGAAATATAAAGATAAAAAAGCACGCGTCGAAGAAAGGGGCAATGCAACTGGTTTCGTCTGGGAAACGTACTATAACTGCTTATTAATACGCGTTCACTTTCACATTCTGCTTGATTTTATTTTTATTACGTATCGAGAGCTATAATTATGCTCATAAGATCTCGGGGTAGATCGTTACGTTAGTTAGGAAAATTGTTTTATAGCGCCGTTAACTTTGAAATAGTTTGCCAGTTACCGAGTACGTGATGGTAATTATTGCTTACATGTTTCGCACAGGCACTTCGTGAAAAGATTAGTTTACTTCTAATTGTTGAGGGAATTTTTCCAATCCTTCAAGCTAGTAATTTTAGTAGAAGCCTTGGCTTAAAATGATATTAGTCCATCGGGAACCAAGAGAATCGGCAGGCATAAAAAAGGTGAACTGGACAGTAGAAGCAAAATACAGAGAAAGATGGAAAAGCTAGAGGAAGCCTTTATTCTAGACGGGTTCGAACCATATTAATCCAAAATATAAAAATGTACGCAATTTAGTAAAGTTATATAACCAGTCTAATTTAAATACTTATTTAGGTCAAAGTTAAATGTCTTTATATTTGTTTGTTTTTGGAAAAAAGGCTTTTAATTCTATTTGTTTTATTGAAATAGAATTAGATATTAAGTTCTGTAATGCAAAACTTTCTAGTTTCTCTGTTACAAAGCGACAAATGTATGTTTGAAAAGGCGGGGTCCTGTTTGCTTTAAGTGTTAGTATAATCACCTTCAAACTGGAACATTAAGGCAGTTTTGGGCAACGAATTTAGGTACGGATAATCGCTGTCTCCTTCGTAACTTAATAAGTTCGTCAAAAATCGTGGGAACTCAAATTATTCTGCTTTCGTTGTTTTAAAGAGACATGTGGAACGTTTGTTGTGACGAAAATTCATTGTATGAAGGAGGACCCTTCACATTTCTTTTTACATTTCATTGTATATAAAGTCGCCGTTGCGTTTTTGTCTTCACAGTGATCTTTAAATTTAAGTAGTATTGAGTACAATCTGCAGTGCCGCGTTTCGAAAAAGAAAATTCGGCACCCCATTCCCCAGCTTAACTTTTAAATGATGGCAGTTGGCCTGTACGATAAAAACGAAAATTAGAGGGGAGGGCAATATTTTTAACTTTAGCGGCTTCGGGTGGCGGAAATCCATTCTACACCACTTGTGTTCAATGTTTAATTAGGTCAATTTATTTAGGTTTTAGCATTATTGGTGTTGTAGTTGTACTCTTTTATTAAATAAAGTGTTTGTATTAGCTTTGTGACATTAAAGAAACCATTTTTGTTAATTAAAATATTGACCTAGGTGCAATGATATTTATATCAATAGTGAATTGGGTTTTGTTAAAATTAAATATTTTTGTATCATTACCATTTTGATACGTACAATATTAAATATCAAATATATGAAGTCTGTCGTGTCTTCCTATCCCACATGCATCATACTTGTGAGCAAGTGCTACTTGTGGTCGCTGGTCTGCTCGTGTTCGCTTTGCACTTATAACCTTCAAATTTTTAATCACGTATTTTGAGGACATAGCATAAAATGCCCCAACTTTTAGTTCTGTTTATACTACACTATTTTAAAACTAACTTTAAAAATAGACAAAAAAGACTGCGAATTTTCTTTCGCTATTTCTTCTCCGGTCGGAGGAACCTCTTTTCTAAACGGTATTAGATTTTCAAGATTTAGATAAAAATTTAATTAGGTAAGATCCGCGTAATGAAATAAAATAATGTGTATTGCCGAGTTTGAAGAGCGCCTACCGCCCCCTCACCCCTTAATTGCGTGAAATATCTCCGTCAACGTCAAAATTAACTTATATGTCTAATACAGCAGAGGATGCCTCCTTTAGAGGCAAAACACGTGTGGTATTATCGACCGTGATATTTCTTTCCTAGTGTGGTGGTGTTAGGATTAGTGTCAGTTGTATAAATAGCAATTGTTTTGGCTCGCCGCTCACTTAGCGGTCAGCCACTGCAGTCTACTTCATGTGAGGATGCCCTGTTTAGAGGCAAAATACGTGTGGTATTATCGACCGTGGTGTTTCTTTCCTTGTGTAGTGGTGTTAGGATTAGTGTTAGTTGTATAAATAGTAACTGTTTTGGTTCGCCGCTCACTTATTCCTAATTAAGAATCAAAATGCAAACGCGTTGTTACCACTGAGGACTGAGGTGGAATGCCTCGTTTCCAGTAAAAAGGGTCTCTAGTTCTCTACACTCAAAGCATAGCACATTGAGCTGCTATTTTACGTTTGTATTCTGTGAGAGCGTAGTCCCCTGGCTTAGACCATTCAATGGTTTAAGTCCTCTGGTCAAGCTGACTTATTCATGCTACAACCATAATATAGCCGCAGCGTGGCTCTACCACTTGTTTAAAAAAACATGCTTCAAAATAAATAATGGCAGCTACACAATGACGTGTATGGATGGCTTTATAATAGGGTTAAGTAGTTCATATTGAAAATTTTATACGGTGACCTTTTGTTTTAAAATAAACTGAACAACTTTAGTATTTGTGTTTATTGTCCGCAGTACACGTGTTGCGGGATACAGAGTTACCCTTAGAAGTCGCCGCAACACTGGGGCCTGAAGTGCAGTTTGTCCTCAAGTACGTCGGTGACGGTAAGTTTATGATATTATACCAGTTATATATTTATTTATTTATATATTTACTTACTCTCTATTGTAAACACCTTAATGTAGTGGTACAACGGGCAAACTTATAATAATAATAATAAGCAGCATTATTACCATTATATTATTTATTATTATGAATGGAATACTATTATTAACATAAACAGAAAATATTTTACATTTGAACCCACACAGTTTGCATTTACGATGATAAATTACACTAGTTCAATTTTAGATTACACTAGATGTGCGCACGACTTTGTTCGCATAAAGAATCTTTGTTTGTTTGAAGTTTTATTGTTTTGAGCCCAATTGATTACATTTTATAAACTACTCTGCAGTTGAAACTCAAAAACAGTTGCAGTATAGGTATTTTTATACTTATAATGAGTAATTTCATAATAAAACCTATTAAGTGCATTAATGATTTTAAACCAATGGTGCCTTTACGAGCAGTATATTATTTTATAGACGCTCTCACGGAATACCAGCGTAAAATAGCGGCTTCATGCTGCTGTGTTTCGTATGGTGAATATTGAGTACCGGAGACCCTTTCTACTGAAAACGAGGCATACCATATTAGTCCTCAGGGGTGACAAAGTATCTTTTCTGATTCTTAATTAAGAATAAATGTATATATCTATGAAGAGGGTACTAAGGATATGAATTACTTCAGAAAATTCTAATGGATTTCGATATTTAATGGCGGTTTACCTTATCGGTTATGTCAGAGCCAGACATAAAATGCCTTGACCGACAACGTGCAGCAACGTTAAAAGTTCGAGCGGTCAGACACCGTAGAGTCTATATTTCCAGAAGACGCCTCGTGTAGAGGCGAAAGACGTGTCGTATTATCGTCGATGGTGTATCTTTCCTGGAATACTGGTGTTGGAAGTAGTGGAGCCAGGAGTAATGGTGCAATTGAGGGAGGGCGGGAGGTGCTCTTCAATCCAGGTAGCGGAGGGTTGCGAATTAAATTTTAATATCTTTATTATTCGAGACACCTGCTACGCGTGACAGTTACAGCAAATCACCACTACGGTTTGATACCTAGCAGCGGCGCTGTAATAATATCCACTACCTTGTATCGTCCCATGGGTGTCGTAAGAGGCAACCGAGGGAAACAAACCAGGAGATTTTACGCTTTATGATGTTATTAGCGATGCTTTTGGCGAAAAAAATAACACTTTAGACGTGATACGTTCATAAAAATAGACAAACGGACAGAAAATTCTAAAAAGGATAGAATAAATGCATTTCTATCCTTTTTAGAATTACTAATTTTTAGTACCTTTCAATCATTTAAAAATACAATGTACAGACACATGAAATTTACATTTTCATTATATGTAGATATACAACAAGGTTTTTAATTTAGTTGGGTGCTCTCACAATCATTTAGAGAGGAAATAATCACGAAGTTTCATGAAGCGGTACAGAAATGTCGTCGGTATTTATTTACTTGCTTGACACTGGCGTAATTGCCTTGTATATTGGTTTCTACTGACGACATATTATATAGACAAACGGTGATATAAATATCAAGTTTGGTTATTTGTTTAATGTATATTTATGTTTATAAATATGAGAAGCTTAGAAAGCTCCTATCCTATAACTTATGTAAAAAAAATCTGAGTTAATCGGTTATAGTACTCAGTATATCAAATATAACAAGATAGGTAAGTACTAAATCCAGCAATGGGACGTATATAGGCTGTAAGATGTATTTAAATCAATTGAGATTAAGATCAAGATTTTATCATAATTTTTTATTAGATTAGTGACGAATAATTTAATTTATACATGAAGATAAAAAATATTTGTAGCGTTAAACAAATACTTAAGGTCGTTTAGTAAAGGCATTGCGTTTATTAAGTTTATTTTTGGTTTGGTGTAACGATATGACCTATTTTTCATTGCTTCTATCATTGATCCTTTAATAGAATCATATTTTATTTTTTCTCGACATCACTCCAGATGTTTGAGGGATGAAGATTAATGGGTAGAGGCACTCCTTCCAAATTGGACGGCTCTGATTTCGGAACAGGTTATTAGTTTTTCCTTCAGCGTCCTCGTCCGTTCTCTAAAAGGTTTACATCAGAAATCTAATCACAATATTTATTTATGCGTTTTCAAGAGGAAATATTAAAAAAAAAACAATGGATTTAGGATTGACTTACGATTGCAATAGGAGGGAAGCAATATAATTCGATTGAAGAAAATCAAAATTTTCTTCTAAGCAATAGGAATTTTAATTTTGTTACAGATACTTAAGGACTTCAAATCTAAAGGTTTAAACAATATTAATTTTACATATAATATTTATTTTGAGTTTAAAAAACGAGAAGGTTTTATAAGCGACGCGTATAATTTTCTACCGACTTCGAAAAGGAGGAGGTATGGAATTCCACTGTATGTTTCTTTTACGTGTGTTACCTCAGAACTTTTTTCTGGGTGAACCGATTCTTTTCCTTAAGATGATTCTTTTTTTTATCTGAAAGCTGGTGCTTCTCCTGTAGTCCCATATAAATTTAATCAAGATTTGATAAGTAGTTTTTGAGTTATCCTCAAATAATGCGTATTAAATTGACTACGAATACCTTGGTGATGTTCGTTTTATTTATATTGAAGTCGGTTGCACAAAATATTTAATTTTACCATTCGTATTATGTATGTTTACTGGTTAACCGTGTAGGCGTAAAACGGTGTAATAATATCACTATTGTCTCATGGCTGTCGAAAGGAGAAAACTAAAACGGGAGAAGGACAGCCGTACTTTCTGATATAAAGATAAAACTGCGGTTGCCAGCGCGCCGGCCAAGTGTAACATCATAGGCGAAATCCCCCGATGGGGCAATCAATAGGACAGTCCTATGTTCAGCGGTGGACTTTTATACGGTGGAATGGATGAATGAATGAGTTAATGGTTTACCGATTTATCGGAAAAAGCTTAACCACTTTAAATGATTACTTTTTATTAATTAATTTGGTTCACTGCCGCTTACACATGATTAACATAGCAACAATTACTGTAAAACTATAAAATGTTTAACTGTTTATCTTATTGTTGTACTGTGAACTTCGTGTTTGTATAATACATTCTTGATATTTATCGGTGGTGTTACAAGTACCTTATAAAGAAAACAGAGAACAAAATTCGAATGTTGGAAAGACAGCGCTGGAGTAATTTTCTTTCTTTCTCTCTCTTTTTCAAGTTATAAAATTTAACCGAGCAGGAATTTTAAATTTAAGTTTATGAAATGAAAAAGTTGTATTATCGGACATGTGCATCACGTTCATCAGGTTCTGCTTATAGGGAGTTGTCGCGACATGGTTTTGTTGTTGTTTTTCGGCGCCAAGACATTTTCGCGGCATTACGGTCGAATAAGCGTCAATGAAAAACTGTTAATTAAAAGGGTTTGTAATTTAAATTCATAAATAAAATATTGTATTAATTAAACGTCAGGTATTGGTACTGATTTTAATACGCCATAGAGTTTTGTCAATTCTTAAAAAATCCATACACTTTAAACATAGTTTTAATAAATTATGAAACAACCGAATAATTTTACTTGTATTCAATATCTACATTATGTTACTGACATTTTTAAATGGTATATTAAAACGGACACAAATAATAACCTTTTATGTAATAGTTATGCTATTTATTTCTTTTTATTAAAAACAACTGTCAATCAACTTTTTTCAAAGGTTAGTTGAAAATAGCTTAGCTAGCTAGAAAGATATTTTGGCTTGCGGTAAAAAGTCGGAGCCACGCGCTTCAAAATAGCCAACTATTCGAAGGTATAAAATTCAGTATGTTACTCGTAAAAAATAATAAGTAATCTCATAATAAATAATATATATACTAGCTATTTTAAATTACTAGCATAGCATAGAATAGCATATGCTACATAGCATAGCATAAAAATACTTGCAATTAAATGGCGATAAAAACTGCGATATATAATAATACATCATATTTATATATTTAGTTAATCGATACATCGTATTCTACTATCCACGGCTACAACGGGCTTGTTGGTTATAAATATCTTAGGCAAAACACAACAATTACTCCTGAATTATATTTTTTAATTTTAAAAAGTTCACTTATTGCAAACTAACTACTTCTCCTTCATCAGCTCGTAAAATTCCAGCGATGGACGTGGGTCTCTTCTGTTGTGACGAATTGACCACACGTTGCGCATCTTTGATGCTGCTGCCAGTCGCAGCTCTGGGCACATTACGTCTATACGTAACGTTCAGTGACACTGTGTAATTGTGGTGGAAGAATATCCACTAACCCATAAATCCCCTTGGATGTCGTTAGAAGCAGCACAAGGAAATAATAGGAGATTGGCAGCAGTATCTTCCTGATAACAATTTAAAATATTAACAAACTGCGGTTGCCAACATTTTATTATAGTTGCGGAATGATACAGTGACGGGTAGATGTCTGATACCGCAATTGCGTCATATGCGTATCTAAATTATGTTTTGTTGACTATAAGTCGGGGTTCCACTACTCAGTTACAGTTGCTCAACTGTTGCTAATAAAAAAAATATATTATTTGGTTTAATTTTTTGAATTATTATAAACGAATGCTTGAAAACTATCCGATGGTTAGTAGTGATGTTGCCAGAGACGGTAAAACAAACTTAGCTCAAAAAACGCCTATTCCTATTGGAGACTCGACTTCGATTTGAATTTACACCCCCACTAAATTACTACTACTAACCACTAACTCTTATAAACTGATTGTACTTTGTAATCGGATAGGAAAACAGATGCTGGTAAATTATTCCACACTTTGCAGTACGACGTAACGACGAAGTAAACCGTTTGGTTTGAATGCGGTGTATATCGACAATAAGTGGAGACCAGGACAAAAACTGCTTTTTGTACGGTGAGTGTAGAGATCCGGAGACCCTTTTTTACTGGAAACGAGGCGTTCCATCTTAGTATTTAGGGGTGAGAACGCATCTGCGTTTTGAATCTTAATCGAGGATAAATGTAGATGTCTATGGGCCACAGCATCCACTTAACATCAGGTGGACTGTGTGGTCGTTTGTCACCCTTATTCTATTTTTTTAAATAACCAGATTTTGCACTTTTTACGTTATTTCTCGTTGCCAGCTTGAACATAATTTGCTATAGGTTATCCAGAAATCTTCTTGGCATTTCGTAAAGTTAACTCAAAACAAACGTCAAACTTTTATGATGTTTTTGAAGTTTTTTTTTAAATTTTGTCAATGCTATTTCTTTATTCAGGCAATAATATTTATTATCATCCTTAAACAATAAAATAATAAGGATTCAACACTGTAAAATTTAAATAAATACATTTTAAAACCTTCACTGCTATTTTTTTGTTTCTACTACAATAATTTCATCACATCATAATTTATCACGTAAAAAAATTATAACTATATTTTTACGAGATAGAGCCATGCTTCTGTTATATTATGGTTGTAGCACGAATGGGTCGACTCGACCGGGAAAAAATCACGCTCTTACAGAATACCAGCGTAAAATAGCAGCTCAATGCTGCTGTGTTTCGAAAGCTGACTGTAGAGAACCGGTGACCCATTTTACTAGTAACGAGGAATTCCATCTAAGTCATCAGAGGTCGCACGCATCTGCATTTTTAATTCTCAATCGTGGATACAGAATCTAATTACCATCAGGTAGACTGTGTGCTCGTTTGTCACCCTGATCCTATATAAAAAAAGAAAAATATAACAAAAAATTGGCGCTAGATATGATGGTTATAAAATAATTACCTATTAAACAGGTCTCATATAAAAATGTTCACAAATGTAGGTGTCCTACATTAAATTGATGAAATTACACGGTCACAGCAATATTATTAAAGATAAAATTATTTTACATGTATTAAGGTTAGTATAAACTTGTCTAGTTTTTATTAAACTTAATGCGTATAAAACAATGTTAAATCTTGATGAATAGCCCTAATTATATATTGTCAGGAACGTTATCGTAGCGGATACTCGATTAAGTAGCATCGGATCGAACAAAATACCATTTTATCAGTTTACCACAGAGAAGAAAGCAGACTCACACATACATTTTATTCACCTGTTGCTATATGTATTGAGGCTTCGGTGTATAAAATGCAGGTATCTTCTCCCACTACATGTGACTGTGGTAGTACTATCTCTCTCTTAATCATAACATACAAGTGAGATAGCTGCCGATTTGTTTGTGTGTGGAGCGTCGGTAAAGCAGCGTACTGCTGTATCGACCGTACAACTGGATCAACGGTGTTCATTCTGCCTTGGCGGAGCTGACTTAGTTTTAACTTAACAACGCAACACGCCGTTTGCTTAATTCGGATTTAACGGTCAAATTTTGCTCAATGTTGTGTTAAACACGTCAAAATTCGTTATAGATATCGTAACGATAATTTTGGGAATACCTAGTGATAGTTACAAGTGGCAGTTTTGATTGCTGTTTGCGCATGAGCCTATAAAGGCTTTAGTATTTAGTGAATGTTGGCTTAAATCACGCCGTATACCTCTGTTCACCGTAAGTTCGTTAAAAGTGCCTGTGTTCGAATTTGTGTTGTAGTAGAAAAGTTATGTACGTTGTACTTGTGTTGTATGTGAATATAAGTGCCTATAAAGGATTTTGAGATTCATTTCAACGTAAAACAGGGTAAGTTGTTTGTACTTCGGCGAGAATTTCTAGTTTCTAGTAACAGCCTAGAGCCTCTTTAGAATGGAGGCCTTTAGAGGGGCTCAGAAAATATGGCACGAGGCGTCAAAAGGTACCATAGCTCCGTTGAACGTGTTTGTAAAAATGCCGTTCTTCGCCACGGCTTTGCTGTATTTGAATGTTTTTAATGCGAACCTACTCTTTAAAACACCTCGAATTGTGAGCGTTTCAAAGACTTTATTTTTAATGTACGGTTATTTTGTAAATAATGAATTTTCATCGGGATGAAGAAATTTATCTCGTAACGATATGAGTTATTATTTGAAAGCACTTTAAGCCAAGTTTTTAAAAAAGTTATTGAGTGTATAATTTCTTTGCGAATCTTCAAGGCACAAATTTTAGCAGTATTAAATGCAATTTACTACATAAATCAGCTGACTACCTAACCTAATTCACCGTAAACATGTAATATGTCTTACACATGCCCAAGTCACTGATTTTAAAATTTTTACATGTTTTTTTAATTTAGTTTTGGTAATAATATATTATATTATTTAATGAATTTGTCATACACAAAACACAGATAATATTATACCAGTAAGAGAAATTTTGATAAAAACGACATCAACGCGTTTCGTATATTTAAGTAGTTTGAGTATTACTTTGAAACGTTTAGGAAAAAAAAAGCTACAATCAGGGAATCTTGTTACGTTTTGTATTAAATATGTGTTACTTTTATATATATATAT
>DWHP01001118.1:0-16932 GCA_018247895.1 Parnassius honrathi
ACCCTTACGAATGTGTGCATGTGCAATAAAATCAGTCAAAATAATGGATTACCACGCATTTTGATTTAAAATTTAAAAAAAGAACAGAATTTTTGGGACTTTAATTAATTTTTCTTTACCATTTGCCTACATTACTTATTCTGAACTTTCTGTACAAATTTGGCTGATTATTGCAAAATAATCCTGTTTAAGTAATGATTTTTATTGCAGTTTTTGAAAATATAGCTTCTACTTTTATTTGAAATGATCCAAAATTATTGAATGTGATTTATAGGCAACAACTTAAAAAAACGAGTATGTGTCCCGGAGAGACCCTTTCAATTCAATCCACTTCCTTCTCTATCAGTTAAGATAAGCAATACCAGACATTCGAAATTTAAAAGATAAAAAGGACAGAATGTTTGAATTTAGTTTTATTAGTTGTTTTTTTCACCATTATCCTATATTACTTATTCCATACCTTCTCTGCAAATTTAGGCATATAATGTAAAATAACCTTTCAGAGGACTCATAGATTGTGACTCATGGAGGCATTTTGCCATGTTGCCACGCTTGGCAGGAGGCTTGTCTACCTGTATTTTTTATTTTCAGTTGTTATCAGGGAGATGCTGTGGCCCAACTCCCGAGTCCCTCCGTTGCGTCCTACCTAGTATATATTATAATACATGTATGATTTTAATTCATAATATTAGCTTATGCATAATGCATGCCATGGTAATATATAATTAACGCAACATTTAGTTTTTAAAATATTGTAAAATAATGTGTCTCTTGCTGGTTATCCTAAACAAATAAATTAAAATTATTTATTGAAGATGAAGACATACAAAATCACATTTAGAGACCTATACTTAAAATCTAAGTTGGTTCCATTACATCACCAATCTTCAAAGGTCTGCTGTACACTTTACGTCTCATTTCCTTCTTTGCTTTCTTTACCATTGATAGCGGTTGTTGATGCGTTCGACTGTGATGCAGGAGACCTCGACAACTACCAAATCTTTCATGACACTGGGTACACTCAAACTGAGGGTCATCCTTTCCTACTTTATGTACTGACGCTATATGCTTCTTAAGTCTGTAAGGGAGACGGAATCTAGCGGGACACTGCTCACATGCATGTTTGAGTACAATTTCTGAGCTCTTGTGAGTTTTACGTATATGCTCCGAACGTCTTGAAGACGCTGAGAACGTCGCCCCACAGTACTGACAAGCGTATGGCTTCTCACCACTATGGAGACGTAAATGCTGAATAAATCCTAATTTAGTTTTTAACGTTATACCACAGTTGTCACATTTATAAGTCTTGACTGACTCGTGCCTCTTTAAGTGCTCAGTCATATGTGCAGCTGCTAGGTACTTCCCGCAGTAAATGCAAGGCCTGTGCGTGTTCTTCATGTGAACAATTTGTATATGTGCAGAAATAAATTTTTTTCCAGCATATTTCTTACCACAATAATCACAGATGCATACTTTATCTGTACTACCTCGCATGCCAACCTTAATTTTTTCATCACTCTTTTTATTTTTTACTTCTACTTTGCCTCTCTTTTTAGAATGTGTATGGTTCATATTTCTCTCTAAGTTACAACATTGTTTCACATGGTATAAATAGCAGGTTTGATTTCGGAATATCTTGTCACAGCTGGGGCAGGATTTAGATGAATGAATAGAGATATGAGCTCTAAAAGCATTTGCACTATGGAAACTCCTTCCACAATCTCCACAAGTGCAAGAGCCTTGTGAGTGGGCCTTCCGTAAATGTTGCATGTACTGGCTATATGAACGTAACAATGCAGGGCATTTCTTGCAATCATAGGGCTCATGATTGTGTTCTTCTCTCAAATGTACCACCAATTCATCTCGGATCATAATCTTAGCGCAAATGTAACAAGCTCTTTTGAAATCTGTAGACTCTTTTAAGTGTTGATAAAATTGCTGTACATATAAAAACTTTTTACCACAATCAGGACATTGACAACGGTGCTTTTTGACTGTTACATCAACAGCTTTCTGTTTTTTCTCCGGATTCAATCTGGTAGATAGTCTCTTGGCAGCTGACTTCCTATTAGAAAAATTATTATTATCTTTAATCAAAACAACCTCATCAGAATCTATTACTGCAAATAGAGTTTTGCATTTTTCCCTATTTTTCGTTAGGGTGTCAAGTAGCTGCAGCACTGCATCCCATTTATTGGCTGCTTGTCTACAGTTCCTCCGGAATTCAGCCGCATTTAGAGCCGATAATGAGCAAGTTGCACACACGCTGACAGGTAGGTCTTCATTTATCAGCACCTGTAATCACCATATCAGTCAAATGGCCATGATGTGGTGTTTATTATATGGTGGTATTTTCTTGGACTCTAATTATGATCTTAGTCAGAATTGAAATTCCCTCTTGTTACAAGTTACTCTTGAGCAGCCACGTGTCTAGTAGTTAGCCAGATGGCGAGATAATGAAGAGGGAGAAATCAGTCCGGGATCTTGGTGTTCAGATGGATGTCAAATTGACATTCCGGGAGCACATCATGAATATATGTAAGAAAGCTTATAAACAACTAGGGTTTATCATTCGCTGAGCAGTAAAATTTACCAACATTAAAGCAATCTCAGTGTTGTATGATGCTCTAGTAAGGAGTCAGCTTGAGTGTAACTCGGCAATATGGGCTCCATATGAAAATAAATACAGTCTTATGCTGGAGTGCATTCAGAATAAATTCACGCAATTTATATATCATAGACTTTATGGGGTTTATCCATCTTACCCCTTGATGTATCCAACTTTGTTTGTTTTAGGTATAGTTGGATACAACAAGCTGGAAACTAGAAGGGATCTAGCACTGGTAACCTACATTTACAAAGGTGTTCCGTGGTTACATTAGCAACCTGGGTGTGTTGTAGGTGATAGGCTTACATGTGCCTGATAGGTATATACAGCAGCGACGGTGGCCGAGCTAGCTCGCAGTACCACGTGGCAGGACTAAACTGGTTCGCAACACCCCCCTCCCGCGAACGATATACATACTAAATTTGGAAGTTTGAAATTGAAAATTTGAAAGATTTTTACTTTGTCCACTTTCACTCATTGCGGTGAAAAAAAAAATAGTGACACTGCTATGGCAAGTTTTTTAAAAATTGATGCAACTAACCAAGATTCTAAAATGGTATAATACTCTTGGAGAACTAGCCACAAAAAAAAGCCTACTATTTCTAAACAAGAACCGAAATTTTGAACATAAATTTTTGTTGCTAGTTAATTACTTTCACTACACTACACTATGTGCCAAAAAAGGTTTTTGTTGCAAGTTCTTAGAACTTGAATTGGAAGTCAGTAAAATTTAGAAGTTAGAGAGAGATAGATAGAGGGACACTATACGTTAGAGAGAGATAGATGATATTCATTGTTTAATAACAACAGGGCAGGTGGACAAGTTGGTTTAGTGTTCTCAACAAGTCAGTCAGTATACTCTGCACCACTGCTTACTGTGCACCGTTCCGTATTCAATAGATGTGGCTCTCATACTAACGACTTTTGGGTTCGCTTTTCGGACGGATGATCTGCAAACTGAACTGACCTGGCATTATTTTGGACTGTTTAGCGTTTATCATGCAGCCACTGTACACACCGTTGGAATATGCTAATATGCATCTCATTTATGGAGAATGCCGATGTAATGCTAACGCTGCTAGCAGATTGTATTGAGAAAGGTACACAAATGCTCAAAGATACCCTGATTATCAAGTATTTATATACAGTTCCCGAGTTCCCAGATCCCAAGTTCAGCTATCCGCAAATGTATCCTTACAAAAGTGCGAGCATTTGGTGAAGGCCTGTTGGGAAACATTCTGGCATACTCTGTGACAGCTCTGTTTGCATTGCAGTTGCACAATCCATACACAAAGTGGATATCAGCGACATGCTGGTTTGAGTATTCACCATCTGCCATTTTCGAAAATATCAAAATAACTATAAACTTCACCACAAACTTAAAATGTTCCACAAAACGGATTTTTTTTTAACAATAACAACAACAAGCGATCTTAGAGGGGCAAAAGTAGTGTAATCACAACGCGTGGCGAGGGACGACTGTTTTTGTTGTCCCAAGTACACTTGTTTAGAACATCAAACAATGGGCTTTGGGTTTTTCTACCTGCTCTTGAATTATCATAAATGATCCCGCACGTGCAGCTTGCGCTTTTAAGAGGTCGTGTTTGATAAAGTACAGTTCTTAAACTATTTAATTTACAATTAAGATTCTAACGTTTATGTTAAGGAAATATCTTGCTCTATCTAATAAATGTATAAAATTGATAGGTAAATGATTTAGGTACTTTTTATTAAAGTCGAAAATGTGAAAAAATAACCGATGTTTTTACATTTTTTTTCTTTTCTAGTCTTTTTAGGATCTAAATACAATTTTGCAGTTAAAAGTTTGCTTTATTTTATTACGCGCATCTTTATCTATCCAATGAGACATCTTTTAAGAATGTAGGACTTCTACATCGGTGAATATTGTAATTTTAATGCGCGGGGTCGAGGTGGTGATACTGAAAAATTTAAATGTCTGCCATTTAAATACAGCTAGGTCAAAATGAGATTTGAGACATGATTTGTCGATGAAATTGATTATATTTCACAGCATTAGAAGCTCCGACACCGGTAACCGGACACATTATATACAAAATACACACTGCCAGTGCCTGACCCCCATTTTAAACATTTGCAAGTACAATAACCATGTATGCAATGTTTTATCACTCTCAGGTTGTCACAATGAAATAGACATACGAAGAAAAGCTCGTTCAGCTTCAAGTAATCCTATAGATTTCTCCATATGTCGTGATCACAACTCGCACCGTCTGTACATTGTATACACGACGAGAATACATATCGAAATTTCCCCAACCGAGCCGAAATGGATGTGTTGACTGAGCTCTGTGTCGAAGTTGGACTTACCTAGTCAGACAACTTGTCTTGGGTAACTTGTTAACGACTTCAAGCGTATTTCCTCCAACAACTACCGGCACAGCGGCATGGGTACGACATGGACGTTACACATAAGCTTTGTCTTGTGTGTTGTTGCGTCAATGTTAATAGTTAGACTTATTTGTTGGGAGACACTGCTGAAGTCATTGAGTATAATGCTATGATCTTCTAGCGATACGGTTAAAGTCAAACGAGAGCGATGTGAAAGTATAATGTTGGTCGAGTTCCACACAAGGGACATTTGCCTTAATCACAGTGGATAGGCGATCAACTCACCTCAAACCAAACTCACCAGGTGAAATGAGGTGATGGATCCTCTTGCGCCGCTACCTTACGGCATATGGAAAAAAGTCCCAAGGATACCACTGTAAGATTTCAAGATCAATAAATTCATTTTGGGTTCATAGAATTCGAATAATAAATCTCAAAGTAGTGGTTTGATCAATAAATAAATAAATAAATCTATATAATCAAATTGTATGGATATATACATTTTTCTGGTCTATTCCATGCCAATTAAATGTTACTAAATGTGCAACTTTATACCTACCACTAATTACTTCCATAAAAAATTTCAAACAGTTTAAAGGCAAATATATTATGTATTAACATTTTTGAACATCCCCAAGGATCAATACATAAAAGTCGGCGTACTACTCCATCATTGAACACTAAGTAATAAATTTTACTTACGCCGGTACTCGCAAAGAAGGTTTTTAATATTTTAATTCTGCTGTAACGAGTCTAAGGCTAAAATTTTTCATCAATCCACATTATTCAAATCCTGTCATGTGATCTTTTTAAGTAAAGAGACTGCTATTCCCTTTACGGAATATGGATGACAAACGAGCATGCAGCCCACCTGACGGTAAAGCGACCCAAGCATCTATATCTAACCTTAATTAAGAATCAAAATGCAGATAACGTCTGTCAATGAGGACTAAGATGAAATGTCTCATTTTTTGGGAAAAGAGTCTATGTAATTTGTCAATAAATCATCAGTTATTCGGCGCTTCTGATCGCAGTATCGGTACAGTCATTCAGAAGAAAATAGATAAAGCTTGGAAACCACTCGCATTTTTCTAAAAAACTATGAGCGAAACTAAATGCGAATATAGTGTGTACGATACAGTGTTTACGCGAATGGAAGAAGATATTAGCTATGTTGCACACACAGCTGTAAAACACTTCCGAAGACACATAGAAGGCTGTGAAGTTGTCGTCTATACTGACACTCACTCGATCAGCGAGCTACAGCGACACACTTCAGCGAAAACGACATCTACACTTCGTCAGCTAATTCCTTTCCAAAATCCTGTACATCAAGGGAGAGGAGAAGACGGTCGCCGACGCACTATCACATTTGGAGGTAATACAATGACCACAGACAGCTGAGTACCGATCAGGAACATGACGAAGACCTAAAGAAACTAAAGACGCAGACTTTCTAGAAATTTGAAAAAGTAACGTTATCCGGTCTAGATCGACCTATCACTTGCGAGCTTTCTACCTCAACGCCACGACTCATTCTTCGCCAAACATACTGTTATGTAATCTACAAAGCGCAACACGAGCTACGTCACCTGGGCGTCAAAACAGACGGAGTTATTTTATAGTGCGCGAAAGGTACAACATATTTAAGATACCACCAACCCTGTCTAACAATACTATAAATGTATAAGTGTCCGAGGAATAAATGAGAATTTACATTCTGCTGCCTCGAGTTTCACTCATCCTCTCCGCCCAAGCTTTTACAAGGGAATAGACTTACGCTTATTTACGCTAAGACCGGCATCCGGTTTCGATCCACTCCGACACCAACGAAATTGTTAATTTCAATTTACGTGCTGAAAGTCATCATTGCAGTGTATTTATACCTGGAACCAACTTCAAACAGAGCGGGCTACAGGCAGGCAGATGCATGCGAACTTTGAGGCTAAAATGAATTGCCTGAAGTCCACTTTATACCCTATAATGCGACTTTTGAGGCTAAAATGGAATGCCCGCAGTCTACTTTATACCCCATATACCGTAACACAACATTGTAAGCTCTATTATATGGCGTCAAAAGTAGATGAGAGAGTGGTTACTGTCCACACAGACTCCAAGGCAGGAAACAAGTCCTACCACCTTTTTATTATTCGAAGTCAGCGCTTAACTACAATCCCGCCTGATGGTGAAGTGCGCTGACTTAACAAATACCTATTCACTCTTGCCTTGTAGACATCCATACTGTAAACGGATGGAAAGATAGATGCTGGCAATATATTTTTTTATTAAACGTATTATATGCACATAAGTTATTTTAATGCGATCTAAGCGATTAATTAACAATTACATTTTAAACATTGAGTAAAACTATATTTGGATTCATATTTCGTATCGACGTAATCGAATGATTTATTCGTTTTAAAATGCCTTCGATAGGCTGTTCACGTCTCAGGAATAATTAGATTTTACGTAGATCGTTATATATCACGGCGGATTAATGCAATTTGAATATGCAGATTGAGGTTTAGATGAGGATAAAGAGATGAGGTCCCTACGTTAATCTTACTCGGTGGTCGGAGTTAAGAAAGAATAGAAGTACAAAAATATACATAGCAACGTAAACTCGCACGCCCGTTACGCAGAGGGGTAAACAGAGATTACGGGTCTCCATTTTGCAGGATCCTGACACACCTCACCATTTTGGACGTGTTAGAGCCTTGGTGCAGCTATATTATAGTTGCAGTACAAATGGATTGGATCGACCTAGAAATAACCACGCTTTCAGAATATCAGTGTAGAGAACCGGAGACCCTTTTCACTGGAAACGAGGCAGTTCATCTTAGTCCTCAAAGGTGACGACGCATCTTCTTTTTGATTCTTAATGGAGGTTTAATGTAGATGTCTATGGGCCGCAGCATCCATTTACCATCATGTGCTTGTTTTTAGTATTAAACAATGCCCATATGTTTAAAATTGTACTATTTACATTACCTAATGAATCTTTATTTTAAAAGAATTTAATATACTGTTAGTGTGTGTGCGTGTCTGTGTATTCGTGCGTGTGTAATACATAACAAATTATAAGATAAGTACACACGTACAAGTTTAGGTACAAGGAGCCAATTCCAATTTGCTTTCCAAGCATGGTGATGAGGGAAAATACTCCCGACGGCAGGGGTCTTTAACGTATATACGTACCTGAGCTTCCGTTAGAGCCCATTAAAAATCTTTTAGTGAATATAGGTCTTATATAGGATATATTTGTCATAGTCATATAGTTATCATGCTTGGCAGGCTAAAGTTTGTTATCAGGAAGACGCTGCTGCCTGGCTCTTGCTTCAGGGTTTCTAGTGTAGTGGCGGCATAAGAGGATCCTTTATTCCATATCATCCCGTGGGTGGCGTGAAGAGGCAATGATTATATAATCAAATTTAATAACACGTGTAAAATATGGGAAAATCGGGGTGGTGGTGCGCACAAAATTATCCTCATCATTACTATTACAGCTCTTTACAAGTCTACTGCTGAACGTAGGCCTCCCCTAAGGAATGCCATAAAGCGGGGTATTGAGCCACCTGCATCCATCGACTTTCTGCATGTCTTACGAGGTTGTCACAGTTACATTCATAGAACGCCAGCGTAAACTAGCAACCCAATGCTGCTTTGTTTCGTATGGTAAATGTAAAGAACCGAAGATTTTTTTACTGGTTACGATGTATTTTATGTTAGACCTCAGGTACGACAACGCATCTGTATTTTGATTCATAATCAAAGACAGATGTGCTCGTTTGTCAGCCTTATACTATAAAAATCTAGATAACCGGAGACCCTTTTTACTGGTTACGTGGCATTCTATCCCAGTCTTTAGGGGTGAAAACGCATCTATATTTTGATAAGAAGGAGTCCGTCAAGTGTGATTTGTGTGCCAGTTTAGAATCTTTTATTAAAAAAACGTCTAACGAGACTTCAATCTTGGTCGAGATTATTAAAGATTTCAATATTGTAAAAAACATCATTTGTTATCTTCATTCTGTTTCCAACCCTCGTCTGCCAACTTAACGCATTCCTTCCGAATTTTCATACGGGAAGGGATTGGGTTTTACTTCTATAAGATT
The DNA here is from genome assembly GCA_018247895.1 of Parnassius honrathi. Taxonomy (NCBI): domain Eukaryota; kingdom Metazoa; phylum Arthropoda; class Insecta; order Lepidoptera; family Papilionidae; genus Parnassius; species Parnassius honrathi. The sequence goes on from DWHP01001118.1 coordinate 9,094, forward strand.
TTATGAAACTTTGACTTTAATAAGAATGTACATAATATAATTTAATACGTGACAGACTCGTAGCGACTCTGTCATCTAAACTGGTATTTATAGGTACAATACAGCGGAGTCAATAACAAAAAAAAAAATTGTATTCATGTAGGAGCCGGACCGGAGTAGCCCATTATTAAGCATCTTTTTTTATACAATAAAGGTTCCAAACGAGCACATAGCCTTTAGCGTAGCTTAAGGTAAGTGGATAGTGTGTAATAATGATGTAATAGAGTTTGGAAGCCTTAGTTGTGTAAAACCGGCAAGATTAGTTTAATTTAGTTGTTTCTACATATGCTGTATCTATGTAATGAAATCTTGCTATCAAGTAACGCGACACACATTGACACTATTTTTCATTTGCAGAAAGGAGCCTCTTGTCTGTGATATTTATAATTTAAACCCGATATAGTAGTAGTAGTCTCTTAGTCTCTTAGACAAAAATAAAAGAAATAAATAAAATAACTTTAGTTCCTCAATAATAAAACAATGTGTTCTTTAATACTTATATTATATCAAAGAGTACAACGTGACTGGAAATAACTCCTGGGAATAAGGTGATCACTACCACACTTTTCTAACATAAATTATTTTTCTAAAATAAACTAAGCTTTCAAAAAATGAGTCCAGCTGGATTTCCTGCCGGTTGTTCCCAAGGCAGATATTTTTTCCAAAACAGTGATAAAAGTATGAATCAATGTTGAATAAAAAATTATTCTATTAAACTCAATTCCCATATTTTTCAACTTCGCCGATAAATTAATTTGTATATTTGATCAACGAATTTACTTGTAGAGGGTTATTACTGAATACATTAGACGCATGTCGTCGGACATTTATTCCAGTTTAATAGAAAGTTTGATATTACTCTCACAAGTTCGCAGTGCAAGAGAACTTATTCGATTAACATCACAGTGGTGATTGCATTATGTAATGACTTATTTAATGTTCGTGAACTGATCTAATAGATTTATTGGGTAGATGACGCATCTCAACTAAGTAATGTTTTAGTGTATTGGTGGTGGTACATATAAATACCATTAAAAATATTTTATAGAATGTGGGTGACAAAAGAGCACACAGTCCACCTGATGGTAAATAAATGCTATTATCCATGGACATATACATTTATTCTCGATCAAGAATCAAAATGCAGTTGCTTTAGACCCTTGAGGACTAAAATCCTATTAAGCCGCTATTTTACGCTGATATTCCGTAAGAACGTGATTCTACCTTGGTAGAACCGACCCATTCGTGACACAACTATAATATCGATGCAACGTGGTTTTACCACGTATAAAATAATAAAGTTATTTAGTACCAGAAGTTTTATAAAACAATGTACTTAATAGTTACATACAACGAAATTATTAGCCGTCGTGTAATGGCGGTAGAGGAAAATCCGTAATTCCACCCTTGCACCCGTTCTGTGGGTATCGTATATGTCAGAAAAATATTAGGTAGATGGCGCTATTACCATACCGTTTATGTCATTCGTGAAACACCTGGGTGTTTAGACGCTGTTGACAGCAGCGTCATAGGTGCTCACGTCTGGTGCTGCGATCGTCAATCCGATTGCCGAGAGTTATGTTTAAAGCAAATCCTCTTTACGACGCGAGAGAGCCAGTCCAGCAGTGAAATTTTAAAGATCACTAGCCTTTACCAATTCACTATTGAACGTAGGCCACTTCCAAGGAACGCCACAAAACACGGCCACCTGATTTACCGACTTCATGCATTTCTTACCAGATCGCTAATCCATCCAGTGATTCACTAGATATCTATAGTCCGTTCACGTTAAGAAAATAGTGAGTCATCAGTGCAACTACAGGGTAAAGGTGTATTCAAAGTGGAGTAAAAATTCATTTTTTTTCAAACATTTAATTACTCGACATCGGACAACGATGACTCACTATTTTCTTAACGCCAACAGACTATAGTGGGGGCCGACTTTCACTTCGCCTACTGGTACGAAGCTGGTACACTTGAACCTTTCTTCTCCATCAGTTGTTAGTTCTTTGAGCTATATGGCTAGACTATTAATGTTTCATATTTAAAAAAAATCTGTTCTGTCGTAATTATGAGCTATAAAAGCCGACTGTATCCATCATCTGCGAGGAAAATTATTTTATATTGACTTCACGCACAATTTATCTTTATAATAAACACATTTTTTTCTGAAGTCGTAGCTTTCGGTAATTTATTAAAGCAGTAGAAGCAGAAGCGTACGTGTGTGAAATAATTTCGCATTCTTGGATTGAATTTGCGGCTGGATACGAACACATTTTTCCTTAATAAAAAAATTTCTACTCTCTTGTTGTGGTTGGCAACATGTGTGACACAAATTGAAATTAATGGAAGGTTTAATTTATGTTTTAGATCATGTAATGTGGTTTTTTTAAGAACAGTAATGAAGAAGGTTGACTAAGGGCACCGCAGAGCTCCGTCTAAAAATGTAAACTAAAAAGCATAAAATTTTAATTCAGTACCTAAATGAATTGGTTGGGAACTGAGTTCATTATATCAAAAAATTCTTAGTGCTTTTTTAAGTTCAAAGCTAGACAGTAAAATTATTAATCACGAGGTCCCGGATTTAAATCGCAGATCGAGCCAAAATTGGTTACTGCGTTTCTCAGTAACAGCATAGCGTTATACCGTTTATCCACCCTAAAGAATCCACCCTAGGGTGGATACCCGGAAATGCGTGTTGGTCTCTCAGCCCCATACGGGGTGGATTATCGGAACTCACTTTTATTTTGTTCTTCCGACTTTTCACACCAAGTACAGTTTAACACATACGCTTTAATTATTAATTAATTTTTAATAACCCCAAACCTTAACAAAATATTTATTACGTGCTGCCGTTACCATTACCGTTACAGCCTATTAAAGTGCACGCACTACGTATTGCATTTAAATCAAATTAAACTTCCTCGTTTTAAATAATATTATAACGTAATTTATAATATTCTCCAATATATCCAGGCAATTACCAACACTAATTTCATTATTGAATTGACGTAATATGATATCCTGGATAAATTCGTAACTTTTAATGTGATAGCGAAGAATTGGGCATTTTGTTTGCAAGCATTTCAAAAACGTTACGATTGGAAGTTTGTCTTTAACTTTATTTTAAATTACTTTATTCCAAGAATTGCAATGAATCTGTAATCCTGTGAGGTACTCTTTTATTACAACGTTGATCATCTTTCAAACAAGAAGTATGTATATATTTTTATAAGTAATGTCTACTATGTCTAGTTTTTTCATGTTTCTATAAATGTACACAACCGAGGGGGAAAGTCGGAAAAATAATATATACGAATTCCTATTATCCACCCTGTCTGGGGTGGATAGAAGGACACTCGTTTCCGAGTATTCACTCTAGGGTGGATAAACAAAATAACCCGCAGCATTGAATCAGAAATTGCAAACAGAATAGCTTTGCCTTGAAAATCATTGTTCACCTATTCTTTATCGTATTGCGGTCCCAACGGAATATGAGAGTGATATTCGTACTTTAGAATCTTTTCCTGCGCATATTCTTCATCGTAGACTATCTACCTACCTATTTACCTGTGATCGAAATTCGGTCTAGTTGAAATTATTATGTGAGGTAGGTTGGTGAGCGTAGAACCGATCGACCTATGAATTTGTAACATATATAACCAGTCTATGGGGGAAGGGGTAATTACTTAGACTGCCGTCGGCTGTGTAGTGACGGTGTAAGAATATCTATTACTCAAAATCGTTCAGGGTTATTATAACGGGACGTCTTCTGGATAACAATTAGAATTAATGCGAAACCGCCACCAAACGAGGAAACTTCATATGTGCAAAATCCTTCCCTTACTGGGCAATTTATGGGGGATAGGCTCCTGCCACAAATTGCCTCATAAGAGAGAAATTATCAGCAGTGGTCTTTTATAGGCTGTAATGGATGGATGGATTTCTGCCACCAAGTAGCAGTGCAGGCAGACCTTAAGGCCATAGAGAACCAGTAAACGACAGTACAATGACAGACTGTGAGGCCTTCCATCGTAGTAATCAGTGGTGATGCTTTTTAGCATTCTTTGTTTGAACTGGCTAGGTGGACTTTAAGTTTGTTTGTCACGACGTGTGTATAGACAAGTTGGTAAGAGTTAAAATGTACGTAAATTTTTCCAAATTTAAGGTTGAAATTTTCACTACCAATATTGTTTTTGTTGATTATTGTGAATGTAATCTCAATTTCCGAAATAATTACATTAGCATAATAAAAACGTGATTTGACTAAAGTGATTATTTAATTTCAAAATTTACATGGTTGGTTTACATTTAATAAGCTGTTATAATTTTAGTTAAATTATTAATAATTGTTCCTCAAAGAAGCGCCCCTGATCCACTTTTTTAAATAAATTGTTAAAACGCGCTTCGTTAACTTCATTACAAGGGAAAGCTAATTTGAAAATAATTACAAGAGGCGGGTGATAGCTTTGACCTTAATTATTTTTTTGGAGCTGTGAAAATCGTTTTATAAAATTTTCTTTCTTATATCCGATAATCGACTCAATTTATTTCTGTGATTTTTTTTCACAAATTAAATTATACAGCAAGAAAGTAAATTCATTTATTTCAATTCATAGGAATTGACAATTCGGTGCTGCATGAGCGTGATTTCATATTCCGCACGGGAAAGAGTGTATCGCTTTCAAATATTTGCCAATATGAAAATAAATATAATACCCCTATAAGACAATCTATGAGTTAACCTTATGTTCAGCTTTGGAATTGTAGTAGGATGTCGTAAACGAGTATGTCATAAAATTTTTAAAATATAAAGCCGTATTATTTGATCCATAAACACAAATTCAGCATTAAATTTTTTTCAAAAATTATAATGTAATGTGTACTTACCTTCTCTGAATCGGGGGCGTATTGATTGCAATATTCCTGTTTTTGGAGGAACAACGGATGTGTCAGGTAGTAATAATGAATAATTTGAAAATACTGGGCTTATAATATGGTCTATCTCAGTTACGGAATCATTATTTTCATTAACCGTTCCGTTTAAATACCTCACGTCGACACCTTTCTTATTATAGTTAATTTTAAGTTGGGTTGATTTGGTTTGAACCGGTTTTTTTACCGTAGTAAAGTAATCGTGAAATATTTTTGTTTGTGTTGCTTTATCCACTTTTAATTTTCCCATCGATTCATCTTTTGATTTGGTTACGTAATTATTTAAAATATTTTCGTTTATATCTAAATTATTTTCTTGTATAACTTGAATTAAATTTGTATTGTTATCAAATAGATCTACACTCTTGGTTGAGTCATCTCTTTCGAATGAAATTCGACCGAAATTTGTTAAATTTATATTATATTTTACGTCAATAGGAATATTCGAAAATATAGTGAAGTTTTCAAATTTACTTTTATCATATTTGTGATGAGAGTTTGTATTTATATATGCTAAGGATTTTATTTCTTCATCATTATCGTTACGATCTGTTTGATTGTAATCTACTTTATAATAATTTACTATCGGTCTATCAGGTAATGTAGGATATAAAGTATTTAAGTTAGTGATAAGCTCTTTGGAGTAGTTACCTGTCGTTTCTTTATAATTATTAACATCGTAAATATTTAAATGATTAATAGTTAAGTTTAAGACATTTTCAGTTTGATTTGAATTTTCAACGACTATTTGAGTTTTAATGAGGGGAAGAAACATGATTACGGCGGGGAGGAAAAAAAGGGTCTGGGGTATTTTGAAGGTTGATTCACAAAGAGGTAAGCAGTGAAGGTAAAGGGACGAAGCTCGACGCTGCGGTCGCCTCATGCCAGGCCGGCACTTTAGCGCCGACTAATCTGCAAAACAAAATACGTTTGGTTAGAATTTAGACGTGTTTAAAACACTTTTAAACACTTATACCTTTATTTATGAAAGAGTCATTTTATGAAAAAGTTATATATTTAATCCCAAACGTCAAAGAGTTTAGAATTATGTAAATTTTATATTTACATAACTCTAGATTCTCCGCTGTAAGTTAGTATTCACGGTAAGAGTATAATCTTTATTATTGTAGAACTTGACAAATTAAGTCGCTAGACTTTCAAGAAAGGATTAAACTTTTAGATTTGAGATTATTTGAATGTAACAAATAACAGATAATCTTTAATAGATTTACGTCTCATAATATGATATAATTGCTTAAGTTAGTGTCCAAAAATTTAATGCTTTCACTAATTTAAAAAATCACACAGTGTTATATTCATTTGTACTTCGTCCCGGTTGTATTCATTGGCGGTGGTTACGGACGTTTCTTAACTTTAAGCTGCTTCTTGTCGGCTCTTTGTGACTTTCATATATGATATAAATGCTAGATGGCTAATCCTCCTCAAAACGTACGAGATGAGAAGGGGTGGTGATAGCTTTTGCTGTGATCTGGCAAATAATATAAGGAATTCAGTCTTTGCAGTGTTTGGTACGAATAGCATAGCAAGTAATTGACCTTGATTTATGAGTATAATAATGTTAAATTATTATGCATTGCATCGTGCACTCTTTTTTCTTTAGAAACATTGTTTATATATAAAATGTTTGTTACTGACTGTTTGTGGCAAAATAAAGAGAATTAAAAAAATTTAAATTAAACATGTCAAGTCAAAATTATTCAAGAATTCGTATAAAAAGCCACAGGGAAGCTTATTTCGCATTTGTAATTTAAATTTTTAAGTTAATATGAAAATCGTAGGGTATAAATTCATTAATGGGTAAAATTAAACCCGTTTTAAATTATCACAATGTGGCTTTTGGATCATTTTAAAATTGTAATATTTCTTTTTTATATTTTCTATTTATATCTATTATTTATTAAAGATTTTATAAATCACTTTGCTATGATCGGCGTAGTATAATAAATGGTGTGTCCTACCTAGTGAAGAGCACCTCCCGCCCTCCCTTGATTGCGTGCACTATCTCAGTCATCACTAATCCCATCACCACTACTCCCAACATAACTATAATGACGTGGGCTGACGGCTAACTAAGCGACCGCAGAGTCTACTTCACCTGTGAGTGCTTCGTGGAAAGCGAAACACCTGTCGTATTATCGACGGTGGTGTCTTTCCAGTGTAGTGGTGTTGGTGGCAGCAGTGCTGGGAGTAGTGATGATGAGAATAGGCACGCAATTGTGGGAGGGTGGGAGGTGCTCTTCGTATAGGGTAAGACACATTATTTTATTGTATTACGCGGATCTTAGCAAATTGATTTATAACATCTTTAATATAATGGATTCCCGCAATATAAAGTCTGATTCTATTAATTATCTATATTTTTCATTGATAAAGAGTCAAATGTAGATGCATCTGGGGGTACGGCAGTGCCCCCGTTAAGTCGAGCAGAAAAGCGGCACGGCCGTACCACACTTTTCTCGAAGCAATTCAGGCCATATTCGACCCCCTATAACTTCGTTGTGGATATAATTAGAAACATGAATTTTCAGAAACCAAGCAGGCATTGTATAACAACAGTATGTTTCAAATTTTATTTAATTTGAAACAGCAGTTTAGGAATTATAATAATACAAAGTTTCTTAATTTTGTCACTCACTGACTGACCGATCATCAAAACTCTAAGCCACTTCTAGCAGACATAGAAACTTCAAACTTAGAACACTATTAGTGTTTAGTGCATAAATTATAAAAAAACTAAAATGTTTTTCGATTTCGGTCCAGTTTTCTAGATACACTAACTGCGTAAATAACTTTGTAATCCCATATAAATATATAGGATTACAAAGTTACATTTGCAGTGAATGA